>JADDOH010018833.1:0-22892 GCA_016648135.1 Agrypnia vestita
CCAAAGGTTGCGGGTTCGAACCTCACTTCAGACTAGCAAGTTAGTCCTATTTTCATAGCACAAGCGTTTAGCTTAGTTTGAAAATAGTAAGAATATTGATGTGTCACGTATTCCGTGTTCACATCTCTATTTTTTTTTTAAAGTTAAAAGTTAAATATATTTAATTTGAATTTTTGATTCCTTATCCTACTCTGAAAGCAAAAAATGGAATCAATTTTAGGAATTAATTATATACGTAAGGTACAGTGATAGCATATTTCTAAGGAAAATGTATTTTCACCGGTATAAAAATATTATACCGATTTAGGTAGTGAAAATGTATCGAACAATGAATTTACAGTTTTCTGCTTAGTATCGCTCTATGCATGTTTCCTTTAAGAATTTTTTTTTCTGCTAGCAAGTATATTAACCTTAAATTTGACGTCAGTATAGTGTATTTTTTATTATCTCTATTCTCTATATTAAATGATGTTCTTTTTTATGTATTTAAATAACATTGATTTGTATTGAAACGAATGAATTTTTATAATCGATATAAGTTACTGAAATGATAATTAAAAGTTTTGCCAAAAAAATCTCAAATACTGAAAAAAAGGCAAATTTTGATATTCCATAACTATTGATATTAATTAGGTCACGGTTGCTTGAACATTTTCGACTCATAATTAAGACGGGAATCTACCTGTAAATGGGGATAACAGAGCTAGTTCACAATACTAAAAATGTAATAAACTGCGACGATGAAGTGCGACGTCAACTGTCGTGAATTTTAATTTCTAGGTTAGGTTAGGAAAGGTTGGGTTAGAGTATTTGAGATCAAATTAAGCATTTACTTTTGAACAACTGTTAAATGTAGTTTCAGTTCGGAAACGAATATAATTCTACAAAATTATTTATTTAAAAAAAAAAGTAATGCATCGTCGTGAGGAACGCTATAGCCACAGTATACCCAGAACAGTAGTTTATCTCCAGCCTGTCGGCGAGTTATTAGCCTACTCTTTTGCGTTGACGCTACGGTCACTTTATTTTTACTCCCTTTCTTTTTACTCGTAGCGTCTGAGATTCCGACGCATAAGGTAGACACTAAACCCGAAAATTTCTGTATTTAGTATACCTAGTTTCTGACTTAAATTGCAAGAACGCTGATTAACATTAACGTAGACTTTTAAAAACTCACAGTCTTTGTGATAATCAACACACCTTTTTAGTAAAGCACCACAAACATAAAAAAAGGCATTTTTTTCAGGAAGCGCATTTTTTTTCTAAAGCGGCGGCTGCGAGCGCGAATGGCACCGAAGGCACGGCCCTTACTGCCGCCGCTTTGTGCCCCCATATTCTATGTCAATGTATACGTCAAAGTGCGTGCGTACACGGCGCACGCACACACTCTAATGGGTAGCGGCCAGTTTGTATGAAGACGTATGTAGCGCTGGAACAGCAGAAAATGGTTGATAATGAAAGTAAAGTTTTTCAGAAAAATAAATTTAAAAAAAAAAAGGAAATTGAGATATTACAGTTGGTGCTGAGTAAACTGGAGAGAATTTGTCCAAGTATGTCGGTTACAGCTCCCGCAACGTTTGTCGCATCAACTACTAAGTCGGCCTTCACCAACTGCATTGACCAGCAACAAAACACTAACAACAGAACACTCTTCATATCTGAAAAATAAAGAAATTGTTTAGCATTATACTTAATGGCATTATTGTATGGGGTGGGTCCTGTTAACCTTCGGAAACCGGATGATCGAAAGTAGGATCGGGGGTTGGAATGGGGTAACAAAGTAACCACAGTCAAATTAAGTATTCTAATTACATTTCTTGTACAAGATTCTATTAAATTTTTCGTTATTTAATAAGAAACCGCGATGTTTTGACGACTCATGATTAACATGAACGTCTGACTGAGAGACTAAAGGCTGGTTTACATTGACACAGTAGCTGGCGCCAGTATCACTGGATTCCGGTGCTGCACTGGCACTGGTACTGGATCGCGTCATTTACACGCTTCCTGTAGTCATTACTACTTTTTTGCGGTGACTACACATTTTAATCCTTAAAATTGAGTGTTTCACAAAAAATAAGGAAGTTTATTGCAACAAATTTGATGAATTCGTGGAGCTCCGAGAACCATTTCAATTTTGTTATGTACACATTTCCTTCTGCCCAGACCTTGATGATTTATTTTATTTTATCGCATTTACGTAATAAGTGCATCTCAAGGATTTTATATTAGCCTTAACGTCATCTACAGTTAACCCCTCAATGTTCATGGCAGTACAAATATTCTGCAATGCAGTAGACCGCATATTTTTGTTACGGAAATTTTATGTTTGTAAATTCCATAATCACTCTTCCTGTCTATATAATTGCACAAAGTTAATGAGCTCCTCATTAGACCACTTTGAATATGCTCCCTTTCACCCTATCACCTGTTTCTTTCCCCTCCCCCCAACTATATACCCCTACTTGGACACTTGACACTGAGGTATGATTTTTCATAATTTTGTAAAGTTTAATTAGATTAAGTATACCCTGACGAAGGAACGTTGTTTCCGAAACCGGTTGGCTTTACCAAAAATTATGTAGTGATTAACAAAGTTAATTCATTTAATTATATTCATAATGAATAACACTGATTCCTGATTCGTGTTTTGGATCTACAACGTTTACTTGTTTAAAAAAATGACTACGAGCTTGTAAATTTTGAAATAATTTTGAAAAGATCAAACTAAATACTCTTAAAATTATTATGGATTAGTAAATAAACGGCGCTTATTACAAAATGATGTTTTACTTTGTTACATTTTAATAATACTAAAAAATAAACTTACTCTTGTATTGCTGAACTGATGAATCGATCGAAATGAAGTGAAAATGTCTTGTACTCATATTTATTTAGAAATATTTTGCAATATTCATGAGCAAATTACCTGCCTAAAATGTCAAAGTTTTTCATCACACAATCAATATTCATATTTTTTTCGGAAATATATATATATTGTATGCAAGAATAAATATAATACCTAATCATATTATTAATGTTATTATTGGTTTAATGGCAAATGTTTTAATTTTTTCTATAAAATGATGATGTAAAAAAAAGCACTTCAATTAATACCCTACTAGTGTTTTCACGAAAATTACATTATTTATTGAGAAAAAAAGATGTTTCACGTCATTTGCGACTACTGTAACGCCGCGCGCCGGCCGCACACTGGATGCGTTTTCGTACGAAATTGAGTAGTACGTATACGTACGAATACGCAAGTACATTCCTGACCTTCGAAGCAGTATTGAACATCATCGCACACTGTACACGATTTAGAAGTGCGTGTTCGCACGTATAGATGAGACGTCCGACACGATCCGGATTTGTTCGGAAATTTGCGATTTCCTACGATGGATATTGAAAAATTTATCAATTTGATACATGACCACAAATGTTTGTGGGACCAAAGTGATTGAACTGCGTGACCATCAGCGCAAATCATGGTGGAGAATCTCTAATGAACTAAAAATACCTTTAGGTTAAATAATTTGATTTAATGAAGGTGAAGTATAATTATGTACTTAGTACAAAAAAACTTTTAAATATTTCTCCAACGTCATCAGCTCTCGTTGCACTTCGACTCTCCTCAGCATTTGTGAATCTATTAGATAGATATTCATGAAATTTGTCATTATTTAAGTCTGCCATAATATGATGGAATTTACCAAATTTATCCCTTCTGGTAGGTACATTATATTTCGTTCACCCATTTGGTTCTACGATGCCGACGACGCCGTAGCAGCCTACGAGTGAGAAGAGAGTTTTCCAGAAGATATAGATTATTCATTTGGCACAAACGTTATTGGAGAAATGCGAAAAGTAACTGATCGTGACCAACGCAAGCAATCAATGTGCGCGCTCAATACGTACGAATACGTACGTAATAAACCGTATCCAAAATGCAACCGGCCTAAGATGAGTTTTTTTAATACTAGCTGTAACCCGTCAAAAATTACGGTACTTTTACAAGTCGGTTCCTAATAAATAAGTATTTATTTATTTGTGTTAATGTTACTTTAAAGAAGTAACGGACGTTACACGAAGTTACGGGGAAAAACAGACAAACAGACGGACGGACGGACTGACAGACAGACAGACAGACAGACGGGCGGACGGACGGACGGACAACGAAATTATTATGTTTGATTTGCACTGTTATAATAGTGTATGTGCATTTTTTTCTTTGTATTTTTGTTGATAGTTTTATAAGTAAATCGTTGTAAAGAGAAACCCACTGATAACCTGATATGGTTAGTGGGACCTCTTCTACAAAAATGTAATAATAAAATTAAGAAATTATATAAAAAATAAATAAATAAATATTTCCATATTTCTCTCTCTATCACCACATTTAAAATGCCTCAAAATATATTTCTCTCTCTTTATGGTCAATGTCCAGGTTATGTTTCGGATGAAGGTATTAATGAGCCGTTTTTTCGTCCCTTACAACAAATACATCGAAAGAATTCAATGTATCAGTTTTCTGTATTTAAGATTAATTGTGAAGATTATTTAAACTTGTAAAAAATGCTTATTAAAAACAAAAGACTACATGGTTCTTTTTTTCGTTTTTAATACTAACCAGTTCGGTAAGAAAAATCGATGTTTAAGCGATATCAATTTGTCATCTTGTTATTTCAATGAATATTATAAATATTTATATCTGTAATACGTAAATAGTTTTTTTATAAATGTCATATCAATCATAAGAACACTGTGAATTTTACGTAAATATGAACTTGAAAAATAATCTGAAATAATGTATTATTATAAAAATTTTAATGACGCGGTTTACGCCATCATCCTTTTATCTTATCTTTATATATCTAATTTAGTAATAGTTGTTATGTTTGTACATACTCATTTATGTGAGGCTTCGGTTTTACCGATGAAATACCGGCGTCAATTTACATGCTTATTCCGATACAATATGACAATATAAATATGGCAATTAGTTTCTCTCGCGATCTTGCGTCTTAATAAGCCTGCTCGTAAATCTGCAATGGTGCGCGTCCTCCTGCGCGGTCTCCACGACCGGCACATGCACTCGCACATGTACATACGAGCCAACATAAATACAAAGAGATACATAACACCCATGCCCATTTAGAGTATGCTTTCTCTCGTCGAATCATTAACCTAATTCATCAGGTGGACAGGACGCTGTCAGACCACGCTAAATGTTTACATTCTATTACATGTCTTTTCCATGAGTAACCCGAACCATTTATATTCACCAAGTAAATCGTCTTTCCTAATTTCTTATCTTCTTCTAGTAACCTGTCGGGTCCCAACGACGTTGATGATCACCCGAGAGAAACCAGATCTATCTTGTGAAGCTCGCAACATCTCCTCGACTCTTCATATCCCGGTCCATTCTCAGATATTTCTAATTCAGGACATTTTATTATTTTATTATGTTTAATAAATTTTTAAATCTACTTAAAATTATTTTTTTGTATTTATTTTTGTATGTACTTAAATTTTTATCCTAATTTTATATGTATATTTTCTTTTCTCTTAGATTTATGTATTCTTATGATTGTATGTATTACTAAAATCTTTCTGCTTGCTTTTTTACGTATATACTTTATACTATTGTTATTTGTTACTATTACATAACTATCAGATGAGAATAACTGCCACAGTGTTTTAATATAAGATACTATTAACTGCCACAGTGTGGCAGTAAATAGTAATTTATATTAAAACAAATGTAAAATAAACAATAAAATAAAAAATAAATGAAAATAAAAAAAAAAATTTTTTTACACATTTTACACATTCCCATGTGATTCTTTTTACCCGCTCTAAATCTCTCCTACTTCTCTATTTGTTTATTTTGATCTGTTTTTAAGATTTCTTACAATTTCACAAGTGTACTTTGGCCTGCTCTGGCAACGTGCGTTTATTTAATATATTGCAACGAAGCTAAAAGGAATAACGCAATCGTGTCAAGTGACGGACTTTTGAAATGATCACAACACCATCAAAGATTCCAGAACGGCCTAGCGTAATCTACGGCTTACGGGAAGTATCGAGAAGTATCTATAGAGGCCTGGAAGCCACGAAAAACTACGAACGCTTAGCGGGTTCCATATCACCATTAGCTAGGTATAAATAGGGCCGCGTGCAAGAGTCACGTAGTTGTGTTTTTAGCAGACAGCTTGACAGCGATAACAGAAGCGAAGGTTCTGTGGGCCAGTGTGGCCAGCCGAGCGATAAGTCAACAGCGAATAATCCGGAAAGTTCTTACGTAGCGAAATAAACCGGAGAGAATAATACGTACGGAAGTTGGATGAAGTGTTCTAGTGAATAGTGAATAAAGTGTTAAAGCGTTTATAAAGTATTTCTTTACGAGTAATAAAATTATGAAACAGTTTAATTTAGATAATAGCGTTAAGTTAAATAGTGTTAAGTGACTTGGTGCGTTTGATTAATAAATCAGTAATTAATAAATGTGTATTTAATTCCAGCGTTTTATTTAATTCCTCCCGCAGCCACGACACGTGACAATATCAATACAATGCAATCATGTACGAATTGGCACGCGTTCTGCGTGCAGAGTTACGCAGCGACTAAGCGTTTAAATTTATCAAATAATTAAATATTTATATAATTAATAATAAAGAAAAAATGAGAAAGGGAGTATATTACCAAGTTTTTATTATACTCCCTTTTTCAGTTACTAGTGGAAACAGGTTTGGCGCTTAACCTACGCGTTGGGCTCGAGTCGGGCGACACTACGAAAGCGAGTAATAAAAAATTTCGAAAAATCCAAAATTATAATTATTAATTTTTTTAAACGAAAATTTGTTAGATCACTTTTAGCGTTGCCAAGAGTCTGTTTGCAAAGTTTCAGCTCGATTAGATCACGGGAAACTGTTTAAAAATCGATCCAAATTTTTTTCGACAGACAAGCAAGCAAGCAGACGATACGAGTTAAAAGAAAGGGAGTAAAAATGAAATTCGTCAATTATTATATACTATAGTATATATTATTATAGTAGCTCTGAAACATCTTGATATTTTTCAATACAAAAGTGGTGAAAACAAATATTAATAATGTCACCTCAAAATTATTTTGCTTTTTTCGAAGAAGTAAATATTTATTAAAATAAGTTAAAACTTACTTATTCGGAAGCGCTCTTGAGGTATCTTTCACGCAAAAACGGCGCTATATAAATCATCACAAACATAAACATAAAATAAATTTGATAACAATTTATTGACACCACAGAATATAGAATTTTATTGACACAGACTATCATGAAAATCGCAAATATAAGGACGATTGTTGAAGTTGTTACGCTATCATGAATAAAGAATTCACATTATCTACCTACTAGAGATTCAGATTATTTTCGGGAGAATTATCATCATAAATAAAATATTGATATGTGGGGTATAAGAGCAAAGGCAGAAATATACAAAAAAATTAATCTCATCGGAGATTACTAATTTAAAATGTACCTACTGAATTTTGAGATTTTTTAAGAAAAAAATATACAGAAAAAATCTATAATTCAGTATATTTCAAATTAGTAATCCTTGGTGAATGCATTCAATTTTTTTAAATATTTTGGATATTGCTGCCTTTGCTTTTATATCCCACATCTGATATGTGATATTTATCAATTACATTTGTTTATAATATTGGATAGGATAACCCTGCAGTGGTCGCGTGGACTACATATGTAGTCCACTAATACTAAATAAAAAATTTCTCCAAAATGGTAAGCATTAGTTTCACGTGCCGCTAGGTACTTTTAAACGAATTATCGAGGGACGTACTCAGAGAAGCGCAAGCGCCGATCGCGTTTGGACGTGTAACAGTAGCTCCGCAAAGATCCTGGACTACATACATTTTATGTTAAAATTGACATAAACGCCTAATTTTAACATGGTTTTATTAAGTTCTGTTTTTGTAAATTGATGTAACTATATATTTTTAGAATAATAATGGGCGATCAACAAGCTGCACAGAGGCGTGGTTGAAACAAACGAGAAGTCCCTCACGAATTTCGCCTCGCAAGAGGACATCCACCATGTTTGTCAAAATTTGGTTTCCACCCACCATGTACAATGGTGTCGTATGTGCCGAAACCCAATAAAGTTGTTATACTGATGTCAATCATGCACAACGATGCCACAATTGACACCACTACTGGAGATAGTCAAAAGCCAGAAATAATAACAGGGCAAAAGCGGAGTTGACCTGGTTGATAAAATGTGTTCTTTATACAACGTTTCGAGAAACTCTAGAAGATGGCCTTTAACGGTGTTCTTTGACTGGTTAAATTTGAGTGCACTCAACGCATTGAAGGCAGCAGGAACGGAGGACATTAAAAAAAACCTGACATGATCAGATAAACCATATATGGAAGGACGGCCCTGATAAAATATTTGATAATTGAAGAGCGTGGCTGAGAAGATGTATGCAAATGTATGAAAAAGTAGAAGAGATAAAAGTGGTGTGCGAGGATAGAAGAAAGTGGCGTTCTACCTTCTCTCTATACTCCTGCAAGGAAAAGGCATGATAAGTAATTAGACCATTAAAAATTTATTTAAACTTTCAAATTAAAAATACTTTATAATAAATACATAAAAAATACAAAGAAAAATATAATCTATCAGAATCAATCATTTTACAAATAAGTACATAATTAGTCTGTCACAATTGTTTTGAACGTCATTACATAAGATAAGTAGGTAGGTAGGTACTTACATAATTAATCACATCTCAAATATATCCTCGTACATGTAAAAAAGTAATTTATGTGGAGAAACGGATTTAAATAAAATTTAAATAAGAACATGGCATTGATTAAATATATATTTTTAATAAAAATCTAATTGAGGAATTGGTATTATTTTACATAAAAAGTTTTCTTTTTGTAATAATTTATCGTGACTTTTATTAAATTAAAATGAAAAATTATGCGAATAATAGGTGAGCTTCAGTAAATTTAAGTATTAAATTTTAAATTGATGAATTAGAATATTGTTAGATAATATGTGGGCTATAATAGCAAATATCCAAAATAAAAATTAATGTGGTCATCGAGAATTACTAATTTATAATGTACTGAATAAGAGATTATACAATCTCTTTTCTAGAGACTATAAAGAAAACATTTTTTACAGCTCATTGAGTAATATATTTTTAAATAGGATGAGTCCACAGAATATACTAATTTACTGTTATATTTATTTTCTGGTATAATTTAGTCCCCTCGTAAACGTAACGTATTTATTACAATAAACGCTGATTTTGAAAAATTTCATTCCAAACCAAATAATCATCGATTTCTTATTATTTTATCGGTATGGATGTTTTGAACGTTAATTCTTGGTAATTCTTTGGAAATATCATCATTATCCCGTCTTACTTTTATTTGTCCCCGTCATTTCCGGCACTCGATAAATGTTTTCATACATCTTCACCATTTTTCTTCTTATTAATTAATATTTATGCTTCTAGACTACGTGAGATCTCATGGGGGAAAATATATAACTTATAAAATATATAAAAATACCTTTTACGTTTGTAATTTTCTTCTAGTTTAATATTAGTTGCTTTCTTTATTTGTAACTTATAGATTTTCCTCACATATTCTTATTTTTCTTCGTTACTTAACCAACAGCGAGTCTGCCGCCAGGCTAAATTTATTTATTTGTTAAATTATTTATTTGTTTGTTGAATTTGTTTAGGGGAATAGCAGGCATGCACCATCATCATTTCAATTTTCCACATTCAGGTTTAAATTATTTTATAATATGTATTTTTAAGAAAAAATACGAAAACTATCTCAGACACATGTATCATATATCTAACACACAGGTGAAGTGAGGTAAACCGGCCTGTCATGTCCTTACATAATCTGAGGTTAATTTACACCACTCCTGCATTGTATGTATTTTTAATAAGAAACACGTTTTATTTCTCAGACACAGATTGGGTTAGATTAGGTTGGGTTTAGTTAGTTAAAGTAAGGTTAGGTTAGGTTAGGTCAGATAAAGTTCTATTGAAAATTAATTACAGAAATTTATTATAAAACATTTAAAAAATTCTGCTCCCAGGATACGTACGCTTACATAACAGAGCGATCATACTATCATCATCATCATGTTCATTCAACACTTTCATGTTTTCCTCTCTTTATTTTTTATTTATAAACTTTCAACACATATTCTTCTTCTTCTTCTTCGTTATTTAACCAACAGTGAGTCTGCCACCAGGCTAAATTTGCACCCATCGGCGTGTAAACGCGTTAACTCTTAATTAAAAACGCAACCTTGCAGTAAGGAGCATCTCATTTTTATTGAAGAGTATTTGGTTTGACCTTTTCATATATATTTCAAATTTTGAAAGCTTGTAGTAAATTTTTTAAACAAGTCAAACCACCACACACCAGATTACGTACCAAGAATTCACTCTAGTTCATGTCTATATATTTCGGTAGCATAGGGATAAGTCCTATAAAAATGTTCTTCTTTGGTATTATTAACTTAAATATAGCGCAATGTTTAGCTAATAGTATTACATAACTGTTATTCACATCAATATTCTTACTATTTTCAAACTAAGCTCAATGCTTCTTCTATGAAAATAGAATTAACTTGTTGGTCTCCTGGAATGGGCCTCGAACTGCTTTCTCAAAATATACAGAGATAATAAAGTTATATATTGTAGAGTACTATTTCTAGACTACGTAAAATATCCCTAATCCTTGTGTCTTATGTATCCAAAAGTTATCTAGGTTATTATATCGTAAAACATGCATACACTACCTGTTATTTCGAACTAAGAAAAATGAAAGACTGAATCCTTGTTTAATATGAGTAAATGATTACTCATTTTCATTAAATTTAAAATTTTTGTTCATATTATATAGGATGTTAAAAAGGACAAAAAATTATAAATTAGTCAATTATATAATCTCCTTTTTTATTTAACTTCTTGCTAACGGTATTCAAGTTTTTGGCTGCCTCTAAGAAAAATACACATGGTCTTGACCAATGAATTCATTATTCAAACAGGAGTAAATGTCGAAAGTGCTCTCTTTTGTCTATTTGATGTTCCATTTTGAGGAAATTTAATTAAATACAATTATAAACGTACTGTGAAAGCAACACAATATTTTGTAGAGCACATTATTTTCATTCGAATTAATTATATATAACCTTTAACGGTAATATATAAATATATATAATAATTATATATTTTTACATATAGCCGGTAAAGGTTATACATAATTCGGAAAATATAACGAACTATATATAACCTTTACCGATTTATTTTACTTTCGGTACTACCTATGTAAGCAATTAATATTTTTTATATGTTTATAGATTAATATAAAACTCGTTTTGAAAATAAGGATGTTTGTATTAAATTATAAGTTAGTACCTACTCATTAATTGTACCTCCCGAATTTGATGATTATTACATTTTTTTTACATGACCAAAGGACGAGTAAGTGCTTCACTGAAAAAAAAGAACAACTCATTTTTCTTTTTTTTTCAGTGAAGCATCTTTTTTCCCAACAAAAAATCACTTACTAATGGGAAATGTATCCGGAGACCCTTTTGCTAGTAGATTATTCTGTATTTATTTAATATTCGTCAATATTTGATCTTTACACCCTCATCAGGGATACATCAGTTTTTATTACATTCTTTTATTTAGCCTCATAGTATTTGAGCTACACAGGCAGGATGAAGTGGCGGAAGATTTTTATTACATTCTGTTTTTATTACACTCTTTTATTTAGCCTCATAGTATTTGAGCTACACAGGCAGGATGAAATGCCGTCAGTAAGTACCTACAAACAATGTGTTCACTGAGCTGTGACCATTAATTAGTTTAATATATATGCAAGGAGTGTAATTCCTAAAAAGGATATATAATGGAACTCCTAGAAGGAAAGGGAATTGATTGGAAGACAAGTGCTCTTGTGTCTCACGGGGAGACAATGCAAAGAAGGATCCTAAGGTGGTGAATAATTGGAAGTGGACAGTAGAAGATCGATATCTTAGATGCGGAAAATTGAGGATGCCAAGTCTCCACTTATTAGTGTTTAAGGTTTATGCAATTAAAAATATGACCCTGTGTATTTAATTTATATATCTTAATTATTTAGTTCCACACATATTTGTGGGCTAATAAACGATTTCATACAGCATTCCATCTAGTCATTTAAAAGTTTTTATAATAAAATTTTTGCACTCTTGTTTAAACCTCCTCATATTCAAAGTTTTTTGAATTTCGGAGATCGAAGATTTTTAAACCTTCGTACATCAGACAATTTTGTGAGGAGTTTTTCATTTTCTTCTGAAGTCTTATGTTATCGCCTCTTGTATTGTAAGAATGAAAATCCTTAATATACACACGATGTATATAATGTATATACGGTGCGGTTTATCTTGGAGACTCGTCGTATGGAAAGACGCAACTGATATGTGTTGGCCTTTGCTGACAAGTCTCTGAGATGCGAGGTCAAAGTGTAACCTGTATACATCCACCATAAGAAAGTGGAAGGTGATTAATAACCTTAGTCATAACGAGTTACCTTGATTATTATTTTTGCTACTTTAGATTTACACGACACGTGTACACGTATGATCCCAGATTCAATAATAATTTCAATAATTCATAAAGAAAATAGAAACATATAAAAACACAAACAATTCTAGTCAAATTAAGCACCTATTTTGCGTGTTTAAAATTATATTTAGTCAAATGAGCGTCCGTTCTTGCGATATTTTTGTCGAATGCTCGAACCACCTAACACCTCTTTAATTCTACTCGCTATTTCTATACTATACTATACAGCTTTACATTCTTTATTCATTACGTGGTAAACGGATTGACCACCGTTTGCTTCAGTTATTTCATTTCCACGGTATTCAATCTACTTTTGTACCTTATCAGCTCTAGGTTTCACTTTCATAAATCAGTATTATTACCGGAGTTCCAATGTGCACCGCTAATCTTACTTCAATTGACATGTTGTTATTTAGGATGGACATTCACAGAAAATGCATATTTCGGCCTTTTTTTCGAAAATGCGAATTTTTATTATTCACTTAAATAAGAACATGTAGCAAGCCCTCAAAAAATTGTCATCTAGCCAACTAGACTACAATTTTGAAGACGATGACTTAGATAAAACTTTTGTTTTTATATAAAAGTTATAAACTGATTCACAATAATAATTATGAAAATATAATCATTAATCGAAAAAATTAGTTTTCAGTGGCTGAGAAAAAATCAATAGTTTCTGAATATTTATTATAATATATATTATGAACGCAGAATATGTTTTTTGTATAGAACTAGCATTATGATGATAAAATTGTAATAAAATAATTAAGAAATGTTCAAATTTATAATGTTGTCAATTTTTAAATTTACAAAAAATTTTTACGTTTTTTTGATAATTTTAAAACGCATTTTAATCTTATAAAGATATGATTTTAAACAATATATTTTCTTTACACACGCAATTTGAGTCTTCAACCACTATATAAAAGATGAAATTCGTCAACAATGACTCGGTTTTAAAAACAGATTGATTTTAAAACTGCGTCATTCTTTGACGTATTTCATACGATCTATATATATATATAAATATATATATATATATATATGATATATATATATATATATATATATATATATCTCTCTCTCTCTCATATCTCTCTCTCTCTCTCTCTCTCTCTCTATATCGCTCCTATCTATTATCTCTATCTCTCTATCTATATTTCCGAGATTCTTCAATCTTGGAGAGTGCTTGTGCTTAGGATATTCTTTGAAGTAAATTTTTATCATTTGGGGAGATTAGAGATTAAATCGCCATATTGCGTATGATGAGAATATAGAGCGATGTGTGTAAATGTGATTATCTGTCGAAGCTTTTTTGGGTTATAGAAGCATTTTAACAAAAGCATATAAATTTTTAAATACTTACTCTGACTTTAAAATCAATTTCAAAAATGCTTATCTGAAATTCGGCGATTTTGTTTCTTATATCTTCACTTTTTATTTATAGATTCACAAAATTGGGTTACACATTAGGTACCATGTATAAAGATAGCATCACTGACAAAAGGAATACAATAGGAAATACATAAGGTTATGTAGCAGTACTTAATTTATTTTTTGTTTTCAAAATAATATGCGTTATATTCTTGCAAAAATGTATTTGATTCGTAAACAAAATAAGTATAAATACATATCACTCATAATAAAACAATACCTCGCATACCACACTTTTGTCAAAATCATTTTTTTTTTTTGTGTATTTGTCTTTAAAATGTGTGTAGGTATATGTAATTTGACAAAAGTATCATAAAAATAATTATTTGCGTATTTTATTCCATTTAAGCATTTCCTCATATTATGCAGTTTTTCTAGAATGAATTATGCAGTTTTTAACCTGTAAAATCTGTATTAAGTGGCTTACGAGCTATTTATTGTTTTATCATGAGTGATATGTTTAACAATGTTCAGAATTCTCGTAGACATTTAGAGCAACAATAAGTAAATACAACAAATTTATCTTTCTGATATCTCTGTATTACAGTGCTATTGGGAGAGCCAAAGGTAATTGCACACAAAATAACAACTTTTGAGTACCTACTGTTAAATTCGAAAACTGAAAAAAAAGGCAAAATATGTCAATTACAATCAGTAAAACTAAAAGTTTAACAATATCAAAACAACCAATAAGGTATAAGCTGAGTATTGATAATGACCTTGTGGAACAAGTCTTGAGCTTCAGATATTTAGGAGTAGAAATTTGTAGCCGTACATACCAAAAGACTCCTCAGATCATAAATTACTGGAAAAACTCTACGTGATCGTGTCTGAAATGTAGACATATAGAAAATTTGGAAAATTGAGAATATAGCATGGTGAAGTAGATCCAGAAGAAGATTCTGGAGGGATCAAATAGCCAGAATAAACAATGACAGACTCGCGCATACAGAAGCTAATGAAATCTCCTCTGTACGACGTCTAAAACTAAAAAATTGGAGATCTAACAGGACCTCATCATCTCAGAAGGCGTAGTTTTCTGTATCAGAAATCGACAGATCTAACAAAATAAAAAAATGACACCCCCTACTGATCAGTAGATGTTTGATGATGAGCTTGCCGTTGTGACCAAGATTATAAGATTCCAAAGAGAGTATTCCACCATGCGAAGAAGCCAGTGACGGGATCTACACCAGAACTGACTGTTCCACTCACGCCCATTCCAAAAAGAGGCCAACCCCCCGTCTTGAGATAGAAAATTCCCCTGGTAGTTGATGGGAGTGCGATTCCCATGCTGACTTGCTCGTTGGCGGTGCAACTTCCAGACAGAAAAGTTCCCCAGCTGTCGCATTTGACGGCCCTGAAGTTGTCCTCGTACAGCAGGGACTCTGCGTACAGCTCCCAGCTGCGGCTGTGTCCTGTCGAGGGCACGAGGCAGTTGGGCTGGTCAGCTCCACTGTTGGGATAGAAGTCCACGTGACCTGTAAAATATATTTTAGCCAGTGATAGAGATAGAGATTATATCATTGTTGCAAGTCGAAATTTATGGTTGTGTTTACAAAGAAAATCACAATTATTTAACTACCAATCTCATAGTACTGTCCCATAAGGTTGGCAATAAGCCAATTTGAAACCAAAAATTAAAGACTTGTTATTTTTATGTTTTATATTTTATAAAGCACTAAAACATGCTTAAATTTGTGAATTTTTTTCTTATCTTTGTGGTTAAAGCAGGAATAATTATTTATTTCACTGTACATTTTTGTCGATTGCGAAGTTTTTGACTTCTCTAGAGCACGTTTTGTATCCAATTGCATGGTTGATCATCAAGACTGATGTAGCGAGTGTTCAAATAGTTTTGTCGCAATATTATATAATTTTGTTATAAGAAAGAGTAACAAAGGTACACCAAGACTTGTCTTGCAACGCTCCCATTTAGAAAAGACCTTCAAGCGGATCGGGCGGACCTCCGCTACGCGCCCAGGGACTTTCTTAGTTCCATGTGTTGTTTTACATCTATAAACAATAATTGTTCAACGCGTTTAAATATATTTTACTTACCGAGAGGTTTGATGATGCCAAATTGTCCAGCGTCTGTATGAATTACGTCAACAAAGCCTGCATCAGTCGATGTGAGGAGAAGGTCTGATGCGTCGTTGTAGAAACACGGGCCTGCAGGATCCAAGCCACTGATCCTGCTGAAAGTGGTTCCTGTCAGTGCTTTGAAGGTTTTTCCAGCAAATCCAGAGATGTGGGCTCCGAGACTATGACCAATCAAGTGAATGTCGCTGGGGTTGATGCCTCCTGTAAGCGTTTTTGACCGATTAATTATTTACTGCATTTCTCAAATTTGATGTAGGTATTTTAAATTTATTGTACTCCTTGGATAAAAAAAATAAATTATTTAGTTATGTATACATGGTGTAACAGAGCTAGTCTATAATACTTTACAGGTGGGTTCAGGAATCAAAAATATTCAAACAATCATGACTTTATATCAATAGGTAATTATGTAGATGTGCAATATCAAACTTTGATTTTTTTTTCAATATATCTGATTTATTTTCTGAAATTATTTTAAAAATTCATTCGTTTCAACACAAGTCAAATAAAATCTTTGCAAGAAAATCTATTTTCAATTTCAAGGTTATTATTATTTTATTTGGCTTTTATCGAAAATAATGAATTTTTAATAATTGATGATACTGTAATGATGGTTCAACGTTTTTCAAACACATCAGCCCTGATTATGGACCCTGCAATGGAATTCGAAACGTCGGAGAAAGGTCGTAACAACACGGAATTATACTCCAGAAGACACAAACCAGAACATTCTGAGTGGAACCTAAGATCATCTCCAATCACTCGTCCGAAGAACACTTTTTATAACGTTTTTTCAATTGCATCGATCATTTTCTTGAATATTCTGTTCAATTTCACATGTAGGTACTTCTCACGTAGGTAAATATTGATTTAATATCGCTGATAAAATTCACGCTCTAGCAACACATGCTGGTTCGCTTGTCTGTGGATTTCTATAGCGTCAGTCCACCGTCAATAACACAAAAACTTACGAAAACCCTTATATAGACTAATTTTTGCGTCGCGTCGCGAAGTTTCAAGAACTTACAAGATGAGCCTTCTTATTTCGAGAGGTTTCGATAGTGCGTAATTCTTTAACTCTATCATCTCATAACAATATGTATGAATCTGATGTGTTTATATGTGAGGTTTGTATATGTGAGCGAATTTTTTTTCTATCCATACAAAATTTAGACACGACCCGCTTTTATAGAACGTACAAATTGAACAATCGTAGCTGAAGAAAATATAAAAATGTATAAAAAATGATTTTTTTATGGTTTTTGTGTTTAATTTGTAGAACTCCATATTTATTTTTAGCGAAATTTAAAATAAATTAAATTTTAATAAATATTATTACTAGTTTATTATTAGTAAATTTTAATAAATATTATTAGTAGTAAATATTATTATTAACCCGCAGAACTTAATAATAATATTTATTAAAATTTAATTTATTGTAAATATCGCTAAAAATATTAAAAAAATGATTTTTGATCCGGACGCCGGCCCTGACATTAACTAGTAAAACAAACGAACATGGGCTCTTTCAGAGTAAGGGCGGGTGCGGATGCTGGCGCGGGTGCGTGTATTTCAAATGTACCTACACGCCTCTCGCCTTCACACTGCTCGACCGCGGGCGCGTCTGCTTCGGGGCGGACGCGGGCGCAGGTAGCGCTCCTAGCACGCGGCCGATTCTGTTGGCCCAATCCGCCTGTATCTTTCACACTGCCCGAGCGTCTGGCGGTGGCCAAAGCGTCTGGTTCTAAACGTTTTTGATCCACACGCCACAACATGGAAATCGGTACGGAAGAATTTATATCCGCAGTGCAACATCGCACTGCTATTTGGCAAAGCAAACACCCACAACACTTCAATAGAGCTGTCAAGTAAATTATGGGAAGTAATAAAAAATCTAATGTAATTTTTTTACCTATAAATTATGTTTTTTTTATATAAAATATTTTTAAAAAATTACCTCTATTTTTTTTACCTATAAATTATTTTACCCAAAAAACTATAAATAGCTGGTAAGGTACTTACTACTTTAACGCCCGTGAAGCATTTTTTTTGAAATATTCGCGCGACTTGCGACATACGGGCAGCTATTATACAAATAATTATACATATCTCTAAAATTAATCATCCTATTTAGGCATCCTATTAGAAGTGTTATCAAAATAAAAGATTATTTACAATTAACAAAAACTTCATTTGTAGTCTTTCACATTTTATATAATTACACATTAAAGTTAAAGAATAAAAATATTAAATTCAAACATTTTCATTTTTTCTTTTTCAAACATTTAGCCAACTTCACATAATTTACTTCCCATTTGAAAAATGAATTTTCCATTAATAAAACCAAGTCTTCATCCATCTTTGTACGTAAGTACCGCGAAGTTTGAGAAGCACACATATTAGACTCTCAGCCGCTTGGGCACTGTGAACATGGCGACGCCAGAGCCCGCGCGAGCGCATACGCACCCGCTCCCGCCTGTGCACTGTGAATAAGCACTAAGTGCTTATTCAGAGTGCACAGGCGGGAGCGGGTGCGTGTGCGCTCGCGCTGGCTCTGGCGTCACCATGTTCACAGTGCCGAAGCGGCTGAGAGTCTAATATGTATGCTTCTCAAACTTCGCGATACTTACGTAGAAAGATGGATGAAGACTTAGGCCCGGTTGTTTCAAGTTCGATCAAAGTAAGCGGTCGATAAAAGCATAGATTTTTACGAAAACGGATCGTCTGATTGGTGGAGAACGTAAAATTTCAGTTTAAACTCTACGCTTACTTTGATCGAATTTGAAACAACCGGGCCTTAGTTTTATTAATGGAAAATTCATTTTTCAAATGGGAAGTAAATTATGTAAAGTTGGCTAAATGTTTGAAAATGAAAAAATGAAAATGTTTGAATTTAATATTTTTATTCTTTAACTTTAATGTGTAATTATATAAAATGTGAAAGACTACAAATAAAGTTTTTGTTAATTGTAAATAATCTTTTATTTTGATAAAACTTCTAATTTTACCTAAATAGGATGATTAATTTTAGAGATATGTATAATTATTTGTATAATAGCTGCCCGTATGTCGCAAGTCGCGCGAATATTTCACAAAAAATGCTTCACGGGCGTTAAAGTAGTAAGTACCTTACCAGCTTTTTATAGTTTTTTGGGTAAAATAATTTATAGGTAAAAAAAAATAGAGGTAAATTTTTTTAAATATTTTATATAAAAAAACATAATTTATAGGTAAAAAATTACATTAGATTTTTTATTACTTTAATTAATTTACTTGACAGCTCTATTGAAGTGTTGTGGGTGTTTGCTTTGCCAAATAGCAGTGCGATGTTGCACTGCGGATATAAATTCTTCCGTACCGATTTCCATGTTGTGGCGTGTGGATCAAAAACGTTTAGAACCAGACGCTTTGGCCACCGCCAGACGCTCGGGCAGTGTGAAAGATACAGGCGGATTGGGCCAACAGAATCGGCCGCGTGCGAGAAGCGCTACCTGCGCCCGCGTCCGCCCCTATGCAGGCGCGCCCGCGGTCGAGCACTGTGAAGGCGAGAGGCGTGTAGGTACATTTGAACTACACGCACCCGCGCCAGCGTCCGCACCCGCCCTTACTCTGAAAGAGCCCTAAGGAAAGAAGACGCAAAATCACGCCAATTAGCGAGCTACATTCGGTTCGGTTCTCTCTGTACAATGTAGCTTGTAAAAATTCTCAACTATTAGATTAAGACATGAAATACGTGGAATTTTTAAGTAGAGTCTAAATGTAAAATACTTTGTGCTGATGAAACAAAACCCTGAGTACGAATATCTTATTTAGAGAAACCTATGCCATCACACCGACCTCTTTTCACTGATCTACAACAATGATTTATATATAACGCGCGCAGATCTAACGTTAAAATTTTATAACACAGCTCATTTCATCAAGTCAACGACTCAATTGGACGATGAATACCTGCAACAAAGGCAGCCAGTTGCGTCCCCAGCAGCTGTCCGATGAAGATCACGCACGTGGAAGCCCTCATGTAGTACAGGTAGATCACTGAGCTGGCGTCTATGAACAAGACGTTGGACTTTCCCCTCTTCAGCAGACTGCTGGTCATGGTCTGCGCACTCTCGCTGTTGCTGTTGGCAAAGAAGCCGTGCAGGAAGATGGTGATTGGTAAACTTCGGTTGAAATTGGGATCGGCTAACACGAGGTTGGCCGCCTGAGACAGGTTGTAGTTTACCTAAATAAAATTTGTTCAATTAAGGTAAATTATAAAAGTCTCACAGAGACGAAGCTATGAATGTGAGAAATATGTCTGTAAGCCTTTTTGTGACAGGTTGTAGTTTACCTAAATAAAATTTGTTCAATTAATTAATTATAAAAGTCTCACAGAGACGAAGCTATGAATGTGAGAAATATGTCTGTAAGCCTTTTTGTGACAGGTTGTAGTATACCTAAATAAAATTTGTTCAATTAAGGTAAATTATAAAAGTCTCACAGAGACGAAGCTATGAATGTGAGAAATATGTCTGTAAGCCTTTTTGTGACAGGTTGTAGTATACCTAAATAAAATTTGTTCAATTAAGTTAAATTATAAAAGTCTCACAGAGACGAAGCTATGAATGTGAGAAACATGTCTGGAAGTCTTTTTGTGGAAGTCTTTTGTGTGGATGTTCTTACGATGGAATTGGTGAAGTTGCATTGCGTAGAGTGGTCACGTAATCCAGGTCATAAAGATTGAAATCCCTGGGCCATTGCATAAAAAGACTTCCACATACGTTTCCCACATTCATAGCTTCGTCTCTGTGAGACTTCTATAATTATTGTGCTATAAATTTCATACGTGTGTATGTAGGTATGTATATATATGTATATATTTGTAAACGATCATGCAAGCAAATATTATTCACATATACTTATAACGTATACTGTTATCTAGATATGTAAAAGTTTCTTATTTTATTGTAATAGGTGTAAACCGTAGAGATAAAATAAATAAATAAATTATCTTATTTAATTTATCATCCCTCTGGGGACAAAAACCAGTGATTGTGTTACATACCTAAAAATTGTTCAGTTTTTATGCATATAAATATATTTAGAAATATTTATGATGCGAACACGCATAGGCACCAGAAACAGAGAGAAAAGAAATCAGAACTCCGCAAATTCTGCTTTCTCTTGAGTCTCTCAATCACTTATGGAGTACAGAGTATTTATTTATTTATTAAAAAAAGAAAGAAAAAAAAAGTTTTTATGTTACGACGTTACACGAAGTTTCACGAAAAACAAAAAAAAGAAATAATAGTTTTTATGTTACAAGTTACACGAAAAAGAAAGAAAAAAAAATATGCCATAAAGTAGTTACGAACGTTACACGAAATTATGATGTACGGACGGACAGACAACGAAATTATTATAACTGGATCCCTTCCAAAATCATGTTTGTTATAAAATCTCAAATTCAGTACATTATAAATTAATAATCCTCGATGATTGCAATCAATTTTTTTGGATATTGCTGCTCTTGCTTTTATATCCCATATTTAATAATTTGGTCATTTTTCAACTTAAATGATGAATATCATAGAAAATCACTAATCTAATGATATTGAAAGTAATATTGATAAGCGAATAAATACCAGAGCTAAAATTACTTTAAATTCCTAAACATTCAAAATAATTCATTTTACGCCCGACTAGATGGAGAAGTTAATGTTTTTCACCCTATTTAATAACATTTTTTTGATTAGTATTGAAGAAGCTAGTTACTGTTCTGTTTGCTGTGTACAGGTCCATCGTCATACGGGACAAGTCGGGTCCTTTGTTTGTTTGATTAAGCTGGTTGTATTCCACACCCAAGAAAGTCTTGACGGCAGTACCTAGGATTACAATACAATATACTTAAAATATTATATAAAATCATAAGTACTCGCTTGCCCCGGTCCAAAATACTGGCAAAATAAACAAAAAAATTTCATGTAATTTATCTTTGACAACAATTTTTAGCTTTGTACTATTTCATAGAGAATAATTTAATTACGGTAAATTCGTGATTACACATCGCAAGGCCGGCATTTTGTTTCATTGAATGTTTGATAAAATGAAGGGCAAGCGAGTGGATAAGAGTTCAGCCAAATTTTACCCGCATGGGTAGGAAAATTTACGAATGCCACACTTTTCTATGTTAAACACCTCCGTCGCCTCGTCCACATTAATATTAGGTCCTTACATATGAAATTGGCGTTTAGTATGGGAGGAACATAAAGCCGATTTTCTATTATTATAATATATTTATTTAATCAAAGTATGTACCATTGCTATCTATGCACTTTTGCCATCTCATAGGTAGTTCATCGATCCCTTTACTAAAAAAACTATTCGGACGGGAATCAATAAAATCTTTGAAGGCGGTTTGGACTGCCCCATCGTAGTTGAATTTTTTCCTTTCAAGAAGTTATCCAAATTTCGAAAAAAATGGTAATCTGTTGGGGCAAGGTCCGGAGAGTACGGTGGATGTCTTAGACATTCCAATTGAAGCTCCTCTAATTTGGTAGCCGTCTGTTGTGCAGTGTGTGGTCTAGCGTTATCATGAAGCAGCAGTGGCCAGAGCGATTAACCAGCCTCGGTTGTTTAGCAGCTAGCTTTTCCATCATGGTTTGCAGTTGCTGACAGTAGACATCTGCCGTAATCGTCTGGCCAGATTTAAGAA
>JADDOH010018835.1:0-19385 GCA_016648135.1 Agrypnia vestita
GCATTTGCAGTGAATGTCCAGCATTAAGGTAGTATATGCGTTCAAAATGTACTAAGTATGTTTGTCCCGGGCTCAAATGTGGAAATGCTCGGGTCTCTAGTCCGCAGAATGAAGTGCGACGAGGTATGAGATATGCGGGAGATTTAGGTGAGTTTGATCTCAACACCGCCTACACGTACTGACATTCTGATCAGAGCTGATTCGTATAGATAAAAAATAACCAACAAATTAAGCCCACGTGCTCGACGTTCGTTTGACAGAAACCTTACTATAGATTTAAATACTTATTTATTCTGAAATGTCAGGCAGGCGTAAGGCAATAAATTAACAACATTTGTTGGAACTGTTGCCATGGAGATTCTAATTAACCCAACTGACGAACTTACAATTTATGATCAATTTAGTGACATTTGATGTTAAACAAGCGCGTGTAAACATAAACAAAGAGAATCGCGATTCGGCGAATCTCTGAGACATTTGTTACATTATGTCACTTTGTATACGGGGACTAGGAAATGTAAAGATTTATTTGCTTAGAATTGACAATTTGAATTTTTTTAAAAGTGTTTCTGTATTAGAAAAATAAGTAAAACTGAACTACTGTGCTCGGACATTAGTTGATTTAGTCTGCTTGCCATACCAATTGAAACATACAATATTTATGATAAATTAATGAGAATGATTAATTTTGCGTTGTCTTTTACCTTCTTTCTACGCTTGTTTTGAGGGAAAATTGCATCCACGGACAAGCGTCATAAAATAAGATGTATTTTACTTCACACTTTGATGATGATTATTATTGTCAGTTCAATTTCACACAAGACCAATTAATTAACAATAAGTCACTTTGAAAAGACTTACGGAAAGACAGAATCTACCTAGTGATTGACAATATATTTGGAGTTCATGGGGTCAGTCGGATGTTTTTTTTATGAAGGAAATCATTTACATTTTTGGCTCTCGCACAAATTATTTTGATAAATTCGGTATTTATTTTGCACATTAGTTTCACCAATAACAAGTCGCCGCATGAATTTATTTATTTTACGTCACCTATCGTTGTTCGAATTCTGCTTCGTTTTTCGATGTTATTAAAAAATGTCTTGATATCGTACTACGTAGTTTAAGGTAGTAACGCTAATGAAAACGATGCACACCGTAGTTGTATTTTTAATTTTATCCGTCGAGTAATTTATAATTATACATTAATCAGAACTGTTAAAGCAAACTTCTAAGATTGACAAATAAATAAATACACGTGTTTTTAAATATTATTATAAAAAAATTTTTGTTGTTAAATTTGGTTATTTTATCAAATATCAGGTTTAGTTCAATATCGCTGCACACTCTGTTTTCCCATAGAAAACACCAGAGATACAAGCCAAACCAAAGTAAGAATAGCAGGGGGTCCCTCGATTGCGATGTCTGGTACCGACCAACCAAACCTAAGTGTGTCCCCTCACGAACTTCAGTAATAAAATACTTGAAAATAATAATGTATTATTTTCAAGTATGTTTCATACTTGTTTTTAGGTTCCCAGACATGTTCACTTATTCCCGAATCACGATAGTTGGCTTCAGGAATGAAGTTACACAATAATGTTAAGGGAATATTAAGAGATTTTATTTTCGATTTCATTTAATTGAAAAACTATACTAAAGATGAAAAGAAAAAGCAACAGAAATGTTAAAAACTTAAAAGCGATTAACTACGATTAAGATTTCTGTAATTTATTTCGTAATGTAAAAATGTTTACAGCGGTTTATTCAGGTGGTAAACCACCGAAGTGTTGCTAGCTACTACTTTAAGGCATTTTCGTCAATTTTTCACTTGAGTAGGTACACGAAGAACACCTATAACCTATTTCCAAATTCAATATGACCTTAGCTCGAGTATTCCAGTAGCTTCATCCGAGAGTAGGGCTTTGGTGTATTCTAGCGACCACGTGAGGGTCAGACGTCTTGAAATTCGAGGAGAAGAAAAGTATTGGAGACCGTCAAACTTGTAAGCAATTGTACTTTAGGGCTGGCGTGTGGCGCTGTAACAATACCACGATGTGGTAACGCGTTCTCATCTGCATTTAGTTTTTAAAACTCAACTTGAATACGTCATTAACGAAAATAACGTCTAATTAGACAGCGGGATTGTCTAATCTGCGATTGGAGATAATCTTGTTGGGAAAGTGAACGCAGCAAAGTGGTCCCGTGTCATTAAACTTAGGTTAAGTATTTGTTATTACACTTTCTTTTTTGTCTCGGTACGAAAACGAAGACTAACAAGTATTACGTTCGTCTACCACAATAGAGGCATTAATATTAGGTTTTTTTGCTCAAAAATTTAATTATCGTTTATAATTTAAGAATCCTCTTTTGTCCTTCTTAAATTGTATTATCATTTATCGTAAAATTATAAAATATATTGCAGGTGTATGTTTAGTGCTTTGGTAAAACGTCATCGTAACTATAATATTAAGTTTAGGTATACACCGTTTAATTTTTTCAACTCATATATTATATGTATGAACTACAGAAACATCTTAAGACAATTATTTTTATCTTATAGTTATACACAATGAGTATACTCATTGTTTTTGTATGCCTCAAACCAGTGTTTGTAATATATATGATGTAATATTTTTGGCCAACAACTGAATTGAATATGTTTACCAAAAACAAACGTCTCTTCTATTCTCTTTTTTGCTAACTATGCAATTTGGTGCACCGTATCTGTATTGTACACTCTATTAATAAATAAAAATTGCTGTTATAATTATGTATAAAATGTCACTGTTAACGTAATAGGATAGATAATTATTTGCTGAATAAAAAAATAAATAAATGATGACTTGTAGGGATGTATATTAACATCATACTATAAATCTAGGATTGAATGAGTTTGTATGATGTATTATCATGCTAAATGATGTTGCACTTGGAAATCAAAACCGATTATCGGGATATTTTTTAATGTACACAAGACATTCTTCTAAAGAAATATGTAATATTGATTCTTATGATATGAAACAATGTTACGTCTTTCAATATTGATGAAAACATATTTTTATAACTATTAGTATTTCATAAACTTATTATATAAAATACGTATTTTTATTTTAAATAATACATTTCTCGCAAGTACAACTACGAGCACTTATCGTAATTGGAAAGGATAGATATAAAATTATCTTTCTGAAAAAGTTTACTTTCAATGTACTATAGAAACATTAAAAATATATTACGCGTACAGCAATCGATCAACAAATTTTAATCGTATCCCTTCAAAAATATTACAAGTGATTGGTAAGGCTGTATTACTTAGTTCGTAAATGAAATCATTTTATACATATTTGATAATTTTAATTGGTTTAAATTAACTAGATGGGATTAATATAATTAATAAGAATATACTTTCTCCACTAATTGTTTAAAATACCGACATGTTTCGGGGGCCGTGGGCTCTTCAGTATACAAAATAATAACAAAAATTTAAAGTCGCAGAATGAATTGACAATGAATTAATTTAATTTTTAGTATATATAGTATATCCTGATGAAGGGACCATTGACCCCGAAACATGTTGATATTTTCAAGAAAATCGTGGTAAAAACAAAGTGTGGTCTTATTAATTATATTAATGTCACCACAAAATCATTTTGCTATTATTATTGAAGAATGGGATTACGTATTTCTTCAGATAATATTATATGCATTGTCATAATATGTTTTGTACTGGAAAAATTTATTTTGTAATTTGAAAATGAAATAAAAAATAATTAAGAATATTTTACTATAATTAGTCCAAACGAATTATCCGAGACAATAACAACTAAAATAAGAAAATGAAATAAAAAATAATTAAGAATATTTTACTATAATTATTCCAAACGAATTATCCGAGACAATTTAGTGCGTTTTTACTGATACGCCCACGTATGTAAATTGCATTGGAGATTCGAAATCTTCTGTAAAGGTAGCTTTCTTTATCAACAAAATTTCATAATCATTTAATACAAACACTAATTGACATATTCTCCAGCTTTCTATCAATTATTTATTTGACTCCGCCAATTTATTTGCCTTTCATTTATTTTGTAATTTCCTCATCCGTCCAATATTATTTTTATTTTATTATTACATCTTTAACGTTCGCTTTTTACTTTTCCTTTTTTAGTGAGTAATATTTTTTCTTTCACAAATGTTCGTAAGTACCTAATACCACCTCACATTTGTACTAAAAAAGAGCTTTCATATATTCTTTGTACGTATCGACATATTTTACATAATACAATTTTTTCAATGGGAGTGATAATGGCAACCATTTAAAGGACAAATTATTTGTGTTTAAAAAGAGGGGTATTTCCGTTTCTATATTGAGTGCAAGATGAGCTTCAATATATTGTAAAAAAAATTCTAAAGATTTCACAATGTTCATATGTTCAATACAGAGGGCATCTGTGTATGTTCAAATGCCTACATTATAATAAAATAAATACATACAAGCTTTCAAAGTTCGCCTAGCAAACGATTTTCTTTTTATATACATATATAATAAGTATTATTATTATAATATTGTAACCTCATACAACTCGCGTAGCTCACTCCGTAACCCGGTTAACGAACCGTTGTCATTGTGTCGAATCAGCATTCCGTATACCGATACCTGTGCCCGCGTTCGCCTAGAAGGCTTAATCTAATCATTTTATATTTACAGTTTAAATTTTCTCATTCGAAACGTCATCACAATCTTCCTTGAATGAAATTACTATCTCTGCAAATTAAGTTCATCGCGATACTACGCTTCAATTTGTAAATATCCCTGTCGAACGATAGTTGTTACTCTTATACTTACTTTAGAGTAATACTCTTATCTTACTACTAGAGACTGGTGTGCTTTTTTGTAAATTTTCCGTAAGCCGAGAAATTAGAGCAAATGTCCCGTAATTGAAAAATGGCTTTCGTATACACATTATTGTTTTTGTTTCAAAGCAAAATTTCCAACTAAATTTGCCAGAACGGCATCTGCTTCGAAAGCGTAGAACTAATCTACAGGTAATACCGAATATTGTACTGTACATTCTCGAAAAGCACCAATGCTCTTAAGAAATTTAATTCTTTTACAGTTGTTTGAATGTTTCGTGCAGCATTTCGTTAAAGCGTCGATAAATTATTGAATTCGGTTCGGTTTTTTGAAAACGTTTACGTTGTGGCCGCTACGAGGTCACGACCAGTGTTTTTGGAATCGGTAAAATAGTAATGAGAGCGATCTTTGTTATCTCCTACATCCCTCGCGAAAGGTCCCGTAACAGTTGTATAATTGTGCAAACAAATACAGTCAAATCGTAATCACAGTTAAGATTATAGACGGGACATTCTTGTATGTGTGCGCGTAAAGTTTCTACGACAAATATCAAAACATCCATCAAATTTCACTTTTGTTAAGATACTGTAGCGATATTGTTACATTGAAAATATGGGGGTACATTTAATAAATAGAAAATCTGTCAGGCGTTGTGTTGAACGAATCGCATCGGTTGTCGTCATTAAATGTTTGAATTAACCTCACATCCACAAAAAAGGCCGTCATACCACATCTCTAAATTGTTATAATCTGAGTGATGATGTCATCTCAAATGGCGCCTTTTGATTCAAAATCCTCTATTAGTGTCGAAAGCTTTAATTTGTATTTCTTGTCATGTCATAAAATTCCGATAAAAAGGAGAATACGGGCGCTCATCTTCAAACTGTTGCGAATTTTTCTATATAAATATGATTGCAATCTGGTTGAGCATAAAGGCGAATCACTCGTTCTAGTATACAATCTACAATATTGTAATAATGGATAAGGATAATGATAGCTTTTTAAGCTATAAAATCACCTGTGAGTCAGATAGATAAACGTGGAACAAAATAATAATTAAATTTGATACCAGAAATTATTGTAGATAACTAAAGATAACCAGCTATGTTGTGTAAATTTGAAAACATGTTTCTTCCTGTCTTTGTTGACAGGCTTTCACTACTTGGGGTTAGTCAGAGATTTAGTAATTGATGCGGGCGCGTTTGATAGGTATCTATCATCGTGTCCTTTCAACCGTAAATGATTTTTACATTTTGTGGAAAGTTTTGTATAAAATGTTAATAATAATTTTCTTCATCGGGCAGCCTGATTTGGGTGAATGAACACATGAAATTAAAAACAACGTTTTTCCGTTTATAGCATGGAGTATACGTAAAGTATCCACGGAGATGAACTAAGCTACCAGTTTAGGAAAGGGGAATGGTTCACAGTAGAACAACGCTCTCCCCCCCTCGCGTTTTGACACCAATTGGTTCAAATAAATATCAGAGAGTTAAGACACATTTATACAGCAATTATTGTAGTCTTGGATAATCGCTTAGTATTACTTTTTACAAGAGACACATGAATTGTTATTTTTTTTATTTTTGTTCCAAACCGAATCCTTAAGTAAAATCTTATCCTCTTAATTATGTGCGACTGGTTTACAAAGGCATTATACTTTTTAAGATTGTCGGAAAAATTCAGTACTTGTAAAAAATACAGCCCAATTTCAGTTCATAGTAGATTCAAATATGTACCACAATGTGAAGTGTAAAATCTTTATGAATGAAAAATGAAATCTTTAATTTTTCTGTTTGAAAAATGTGTTTTTATAATATAATTTGTAATGACGACTGAGTACTTGTACAAAGTTAGTTTTATTGAGGACAAGTGTAAAACTTGTCACAAGGACAAGGACAAGTGTAAAAGTGTCGTGATCACGGAGAGATGTAACAAAACAACAAACTGACTTTGAGTTATTTCTTTTTTTTAACTTCAGATACGATCTGACCATTGACGGGTCTTACTAGAGGATATAAGCATAGCTCTAGGAACAATGGTCCACTGGAAATTATAACATTATAATTATAGCTGCAAACTAGTAAATTACCTGATATCAAGTGTTGTTGTTTCAATGCACATCCCAAAAGACACATAGAATCAAAACTATTAAAAATAATGGTTCCAACTCGTAATATTTTTCAAATCCTTTCTTGATTCTGGAAGGCTAGGGTTTGTAAACCTCGTACGAATTTTAGTGTAGTATACCTATAGTGATAGATAACAAAATTATGTACAGGGTGTAGGTAAATACACAACAGTTCTTAACATCACGTGAATACTTCCTGTGTACAGTTCACTGGAAAGTAAGGAAATAATAAAATAAAAGTAATATAATAATACTTTACTTATTAATTGATTTGTATCGTAATTAGTATTTTATTAGTTAGTGACATCTCGCACGATGGTGGTGGAGGTGGACGGCGTGATATCTCTAATGTCCGTCTATTTGCATAAATAATATAATTTTACTAAAATGGCACAAGATAAATAGTAAAAATAGCACGTAACACAAATATTAGGTCCTTACATATGAAATTGGCGTTTAGTATGGGAGGAACATAAAACCGATTTTTTTTATTATAATATATTTATTTAATCAAAGTATGTACCATTGTTATCTACGCACTTTTGCCATCTCATAGGTAGTTCATCGATCCCTTTACTAAAAAAAACCATTCGGACGGGAATCAATAAAATCTTTGAAGGCGGTTTGGACTGCCCCATCGGAGTTGAATTTTTTCCTTTGCAAGAAGTTATCCAAATTTCGAAAAAAATGGTAATCTGTTGGGGCAAGGTCCGGAGAGTACGGTGGATGTCTTAGACATTCCAATTGAAGCTCCTCTAATTTGGTAGCCGTCTGTTGTGCAGTGTGTGTTCTAGCGTTATCATGAAGCAGCATTGGCCTAGAGCGATTAACCAGCCTCGGTTGTTTAGCAGCTAGCTTTTCCATCATGGTTTGCAGTTGCTGACAATAGACATCTGCCGTAATCGTCTGGCCCGATTTAAGAAAGCTGTAGTGAACGACACCAGCACTAGTCCACCAAACGCTCACAAGTAACTTTTTTGGAGTCAATTTTCGCTTGGGGCATGGTTTGGCTGGTTCGGCAGGGTTCAGCCATTGCGATGAGCGATTCCAATTATCGTAAAGGATCCACTTTTCATCACAGGTAATGATTCGATTTAAAATCCCTTCATTATTGTGCCGGTTGAGTAATGCAACGCAGCAGTCAACGCGCGTTTGTTGATTTGCTTCACTCAATTCGTGAGGTACCCACCTTTCAAGCTTTTTCACCTTACCAATTTGCTTCAAGTGGATTAAAACAGTTTTATCACTAACACCGCAGCCTGCAGCTAACTCGGATGTGGTTTGCGATGGATCCGCTTCCACAATAGCCTTCAATTCTTCATTATCAACTTTGGTCTCCGGCCGTCCACGGGGCTTGTTCTGCAGGTCGAAATTTCCAGAACGAAAACGTTGGAACCAAAAACGCCCTGTGTTTTCTTTTGCGGCACCGTCGCCATACACATCATTAATCCTTCGAGCCGTTTCTGCAGCACTGGTGCCACGGTGGAACTCTTACTCGTAAATAACGCGATTTTTCAAGTTTTTCCTTTTGTAAACTGAGAGACGCAAAGAGAAAAACAATTGAGAAAAAAACAAATGAATTATAATTTTCAAAACACAAATACATGAGTAAATAGCTGTATAAATTTGGATTTGGAATTCCTAACCAAAGAGAAGATATTTGAGATCAAATTTGCCAGTACGGCATAACGCCAATTTCATATGTAAGGACCTAATATAAGTATCTTCTGCGTTGAGTTTTCTTGGTTATTTTGTTTCAGACGATTCGGATTCCATTGCGGGGTCCGTGTGCTTTACATGTAATCTTCTGGAAATTCTCGAAATCTGTAACGTATGCCTATGATGTACTTGGCCGTCTGGAACGTAATTTGAAAGAATCTAATCGTAATCCATAAACAATAATCATTGTAACTTCGGTCCAATATTCAGTCAGATGCATCAGTTACCTCATCTCCTCGTTTTAGACAATATAATAAAGAAAATGATCATTTTAATACGTACCTATAAAAGATAAAAATGTATCCATAGCTCTGTTCGTTTATGAATATTTAGAGTTGCGATACAATGCAAGCCGATCCGATTTGATTGCATTGTTGACGTATAGTCAGCTCTCGTTATTTTTTGATTTATTTATTTTTTTAACAAACAGACTGTCATCAATAATTGACTCTCATATGTCCTAAAGTGACATTAGTATAAATTATAATTAAGTATAATTAGTATAAACATTTTATGAACATTTTGAAGATGACATAAATTCAATAAAGAACTTAAAAGCAAAGGCAAATCCAAAAAAATTAAAATATTTTGAATGCAGTCACCGAGGATTACTTAGATAGGATAATTTAGAATGTACTAAATTATAGATATTATGTATTTATCCCTTCAAAAATCAGGTTAAATATTGTACAAAATAAATACTACTATTATTCAAAAATGTCCGAAGATTAAATTGACGCTGGTATTTCCGCTATAATGATTGAAATATTGACATTTGAAAGATGTTTTGACATTTCTCATACTTTACGCGTACATAAATAAGTATGTCCCGTCTACTTTGTGCTTTTTTAAAAGTTGAGCGCCGATAATAATAGTATTGTTATCGCACGTAAAGTGCTCTCACTGTATCTAAGAATGATGATTGATCTGAGATGCCGCTCTAGAATCACTATCACATCTAGGGTTTCTCTATTCCCGGACTTTTTTCATTCCCGGGACTTGATTCGCAGCAGATCATTCCTGGGATCCCGGGTTTCGTGACATGTTGATAATTTTTTTTTAAATAAAAGATTTTATGTTTGTTTTTTATAAACATTATTTATTTTATTTCAGTTGAATTTTCATTATAAATTAAACATGCATTTCTAAATAAAAATACATATACAATAAATTCTTAACATTAACAAAAAAAATACTTAAAAATCTAATTTGGATGAAATATATTGTATGTACAATGTACATTGCATTTATTTACAATCAATTAAATTTAATATTTTATATCAAAAAAAATATATATTGAAATTAAATACACACATTTGAACAATTTTATTTAAAATAGCTTTTTAAAAATACTAAAATGTTTAAATTTATATCTGATAGCCTGCTTCTCGATATTGTACATATATTTCCATCTATTTAAATAACTCTTTCTATTTCAAATGATGTCAGGTGTATGGTCAACAGGGAAGCGAACAATTTTTGTAAATTAATTGTTCGCCCCCCCGTAGATTCATAAGCTAAGCTTTTATTTCTTTTTTAAAACTTAAGTTATTTCCTAGTACATTTTTCCCGAGTTCGAGTCCCGTGATTCGACATATTTATTCCCGGGACTCGATGCATCGAAAACCCCTTGTTTGCCCGGGAATCTATTCCCGGGTTAAGCCGGGTCAGAAACCCTAATCACAGCGCGCAGACCGGATAGATCTGTGGATTCCAGCTGTCGAATGCGATGTTGAAGATTTTCTTAGTTATATTCGGCCGTATTCTTAACATAACAAGATTTTTACTCACTCACAATACACAAAAATAGACAAGACGTAGATTTACGTCAGTCCGCCTTATTCGGTTATTACTACCCAACAACGAATGGGGACCCACCACTTTCCCGGGGCCGTTCTATGAGCCGACGGCTCCCATATCGGCCCTACTCTTGCGTCGCCAGGTTGACATTTTTCTTATTTAAAGCCATCCCCGTGCGGCGCCCGTGTAAAGGGTGAACGCCGCAAGGTTCTGGCAGCAAAAACCCATTCGTTGTCCCCTCCACCAAGAACTCTCTTTGTTAAATCAAATACAAATACAAGAAAATTAAAAGCATACAAAAGAAATAGATTTGTGCAGCGGCATAAAAATCAGAAGTAGAAAAACAAAAGCAAAGAAAAATAGAAATAAAATCAGGTTAAATACAAAATCAAAATAAATAAAAAATTAATAAAAGATAGCAAAATAGTAACATAAAACAGTATAAGCGAGGAAGTAAACATGCTAAATTCATAAGCAAAAATAGCAACAAAATAGTATCATAAATTATCCAAGAAAAGAAAAGTAAGATATAAAAACAGGTTAGAAAAGAAGCAGAGTAGTGATACACAGAGTATACGACAGTGGAGCCGTCACACAAGAAGTTGGAGAGAAGGATCTGGTGGAAGGGACAGTGGATATGTGGGTTTTTTGGATTAAACGACACTCCCAACAGGGAGGGACGCATACAAAAGGATAGGAGTTCAGTTCTTGACTCCCGCGGGATCCACGGTCATAGATAGCTCACCCACGAAGCAGATCCCAGCGCGACATCCACGTCCGGGCATAGGCTCGAAAGAGTCTGAGATTATTACCTTTTTTAATGAGGTTGTACTACCAATATACAAAAATAGACGGGGCGTATTTATTTATGCCAGTGTAATCACTTTATTAATTAACATTTATGACTTTGCAATTTTAGGTTAGACCTTTGGAAAGAAGTCGCGAATCTAAATGGTCTAATTGCTGTGACATGTTGATTGAAGGGAACGTAGGGTATAAGGGATTCATGAATAAATGCCATTAAAAACCCAAGATAGGAATCAGAAATTACATCCTTTGTTTTTCTGTCTACATACACCCACGGTGGTGGAATATCACTTTTCAACACCCAACATTTATGCATTGATGGCATATAAACTATATTAAAATAGGTACATAAATATTTGGTTACTTACACATGAATTGTAATGTCGAACGATGTCTTAAAGAGGTGTTCTTAAAAAATACCTGTTTATTTGATGTCGGTACGATATTTATATCATCATGCAAACCGGCCATTACAATCTGGAGGTTTGTCTAAAATATAATTTTTTGACGAATATTATATTTATAAAGCAAGTATTATTTTAAAGTTGGTAGAAATCGCTTTGTTTCATATGCATCTACTAATTTATTCATCCAAATGTCAAATTAAAGTCTTGAAGTTTCTCTATTTTTGAGGCCGAATAACGATCATCAAATAACAATCTTGCTATTTTCAGAATAAAGCCGACTGTCGATCTTTACTTGCCGAACGAATCTTTACTTAAACCGTAATTCGTAATATAATGATAATAATAATTAGATCCGGTGGACAAATTTAATACATTGCATTGATAAAATTGTATAAATCAAACAAGATTCTACTTTTGCGGAAATGTATTGAAGGCATTTTCATAGACGGAACAATCGTTACCAATTAATATAAATTAATATAAATCAAAACTATTGTTTTTGATTTATATCGGTTCAATGCCGTTACATCGGCGTTTATTGGATACATTGCAATTTATTGCTCAATACTTACATAAATACTTATAAATATACATAGCTTAGTTTCTCGGCCACTACCTTCCTCACTAGGTGTATAGAAATATACATTTTATCCGAGGTAGGTAGCGATAGTTTATCATTTTGACATCTTAGGATCTGGTGTGTCAACTTGGATTATAAAAACAATACATTTTTACCAAAACGGGTTGTGCGATTGGTGGAAAACGCAATAATTGGTTTAAAAATTTTTTTACTACAATCCAAGTTGATACAAACTAAACGAATACAAATAAGTAAAACAAAATCGAAGTAAATATTGCGTAGCAGGTACGTGTAGAGAATTTTACTTTTTTCACTTAAAATTAATATCCCAAATTATAATAATTTCGTTGTCTGTCCGTCCGCCTGTTCGTAATTTCGTTCGAATTCACGGCTGAAAAAACGAAATTAAATTGCCGGAGATGGGGCTTGAACCCCGGGCGAGCAAACCTACTGAGGTTGCCATCACCGTATGTGCGGAACCCTTCAAAAATAGACTACATATTGAACTTAGTAAACACGAAAACCATTTTTACCTAAAAAGATTATTACTGAGCGCACAATATATTTTCTTTAGGTACACTGGCTTTATAAACATTTTCTCCGCAATTAATGACATCTCCTGTATGGTGTAGTGGCTACGATACCTGGCTCTCACTCGGGAGGCTCGGGTTCGATTCCTGGTACCGGAATATTTTTTGTTGATATCATTTTGATATGTATTTTATTTGTAATTTTAATTATTTAATTATGTTGTCGCGTTTGTTTTACGCACGCACAATCGCCAGGGTATAAAATAGTTCCATTAACTGCCGACAGGGGAAACATAAAAAAGTTCAAATATTTTGATAAAAGTCGTTATTACTATTTCATGGGTGTCGATTGTAAATATTTATTTTTAAGGAACCGGCAGGTTCCAGCTAGTTTTCTATAATTATGTTTTTTTTTAGACATTTTTACAGATTTTAAAATTTACTTTGATCGTTAAGATGTTGAGTTCTAACTTAATATTCAACTCATTGACAGGATCGCCTTACTTCTCGTAGCAAATCTAGGGTGGTAAAAATGCTAATTTTATCATTAACATGGAATTCAACAAATTATTATAATAATTCGGAAGAATCTCATTACACATACAAAGGATATGGCTAAAAAATTCCAAAAAATAGATATCTCATTTGTGACATCTGTGGTCATTTAAGGGGAATGAAAAAGCTTTGGATGCCGGTCACGCTAAGGATTGTTGCAACACATGTACGGAACATGTAGTATAATTTTAATATATACAACTTCCAAAATTTGATGTGGTGTTCTATCATGGGCGGAAATGGTGAACGTTACATTGTGTGAAGTGATCACTCAAGCCAGCCGTACGATAGGTCGTAAGCCCTATGAACACCCAAAGATTTCCATACCTACTTTCCCATAAAAATATAATTTCGTATCTGTAAGACATCTATAATATATTGTTAAAGAGTTAAGGTTGTTATTACGGTCATTAGACATATTTAACTATTATTTTATACGAAACGTATGTTTTTCCGGGAATATACAATCATCCCAATTTCAATAGAGATGACTGTTCTTACGACATTGATTCAACCCTTGAGAGACGTCGCAGTAAAGTCCGCCGACGTAACTAGTACATATTGCACACTGGCGACCTCTATTGTAGAAGAAGTGAACACTCCACAACAAAGTGCATAAAACTTACGGCCCCGAAAGCAGTAATCAGTCCGCCCTCTACCTCCGCGGGTAAAGGTCGTCCTCCCGATGACGTTGAATAAGCATTCAACGAAACGTCGAGAATCGTTTCTCGGAAAACATAAGGGGCTCTAAGTATAAAATATCCGCAACCAGTTATATTAAATATAATATATCGATTGAAGTATTAAAAATATTGTCGATAAATAAATTACAAATTTTCGAGAACTTTTCATTTCGCGGTGCTGTATCCGCGGCCGGGCACACGACCAAGTCACGCTTACTGGAGCAATTACTGTTAAGCGCTGCCACAGTTCGATGTGTGTCGAAGCTGTCCGAGACGTCACCAGCGGGCAGAACCTTTCCCACTTTCTTGTCCCACTTTAGATCTAAAAACTTTAACTTGGACAGTAATCTCGCAGTTTCGCTGACATATTTAATGAATTAAGAAATAATACGTACGAGGGTTAAACATTGATAAATGTAATTATTTATGCGTTATTTATTGAAATGCTACTGTATGTATATTGAGCCAAACAAAATCAATTTATTTAACCGTAACAGGTTGCGGATATTTTATTCGAACCGTGTGTTTTTCCGAGAAACGATTCTCGACGTTTCGTTGAATTCTTATTCAGCGTCATCAGGAGGACGACCTTTACCCGCGGAGGTAGAGGGCGGACTGATTACTGCTTTCGAGGCCCAAATTATATGCACTAATTTATTACTCCCTTTATATTAACTCGTGGCGTCTGCTTGTTTGACGAAAAAACTTTGGATCGATTTTTAACCCTTTTCCCGTGATCCAATCGAGCTGAAACTTTCTCTAAAAGATCTATCAAATTTTCGTTAAAAAAAAAAATAATAATTATAGTATAATTTTGGATTTTTAGAAATTTTAATGTTAAGTTTTTTCATACAAATCAGTAAGTTGTATGGAGATTCCGACGCATATGGTAGACACGAAACCCGAAAGTGAGAAAGGGTAAAAAAACCACTAAATATATAATACACATAAATGTACATCTAAAATATATATAAATGTAAAAATACTTGCCACTAAAGCGTGCCGAAGACACTTGTAATTGGGATAATGGGCATAGTCTTCATTTATAACGTTTTTGTAAAATATTAGTTTTTATGGGTTACTTTTTTATTAATTGTATTAATAATGTCGCATGTAATTAATTTTGTAATTAATTGTTCCAGCCCGTCACGGGCGGCGCGCTGCGGCAGCCGGACCCCGCCGGGGAGGCGCGGCCGCGCTTCGTGGCGGTGACCACCCTGGAGGACGCGCAGGCCATCCGCTGCGCCGACTTCCACCCCTCGGGCCGGCTGTACGCCGTGGGCTCCAACTCCAAGACGCTCAGGATCTGCGCCTACCCGGACACCTCCAGACTCAGGTCGGTCCCGTCCGGATTCTTGACTATGTTTTTTAGGAAAAAAATGTGTGTTAAGAGTGCCTTAAGAGACCCCAGTAGTGAGTTTACCGGTGTGTTCTTTAGGGGACTACGCCACATCGGCGTTCGGACATACAAATATAAAAAAATAACTTTTTTTAACGCAAATATAATAAAATAATCTTTATTTTACACATATGCATAGTATTTCTATACTAATATTATAAAGAGGAAATATTTGATTGTGTGTTTGAATTGGATAGGCTCCGAAACTACTGGACCGATTTGAAAATTTCTTTCACATTCAGAATCCTACATTATCCCTGATGAACATAGGCTATAGAATATTTTCAAAAATGTTAGAAATCCGTATGAAAATTTCGATAATGTAACCCAACGTGTGAATAAATTACGAAAAAAAAAATTATATTGCGTACGCTGCGGAAATTATTGCCAATAGAGCAAAGTAATGTACTACAGTTTTATAGAGGACATTAATATCTACAAAATAGTCTGAGATACCATGTATCTAAGTATTACAGTTATGTTACAATAACTTATGTTAACATTAGATGGAAACATTGTTTTCCCTCACAAATTTATTTTTTACTTAATCCTTAACCCGTGCAACGCCGGGTACGACCAGCTAGTTATAAATAATTTGCAATGTTAAAAATTGAAAAAAAATATGGCGGAGATATGAGCCGACAAGTAGTGCCCTGTTTTAAAAATCCTCGCTGATGGTGTATATGATTTCTCTGCTTGGCATTATCTAAAACACAAAATCATTTTTTTCTTGTTAAGAAGAGTATGTTAATGGTTATCGTGTAACGTAGGGACTAATTTTTTTACTTTTTTTGTAGAAATGACAGTTGTTTGAAAAAAAACTTCAAATTTTCCTTGAAATTACGAGTTTAAAAAAGTTATAACTCTTGAACATGGCACCCAATCAAAAAAATCCTACGTCGCACTTTAGACAATATTATGAAAAATAACTGTTGTAAATTTCAACCAAATCGGTTGAGTAGATTGGGCGATAAGGTGTACCGACACCGTTTTGAAAAAATTAGTTTCGAGAAAAACGCGGAAGAAAAAAAAATACGACGTCAGCGACTTTAAATCAGGTATTTTTTTTAATTACCTTTAATCTGCGATTCCTGGACCATACATGAGGTATTGCAAAAAATCTATAGAATCTGACCACATCAACACTAGCTATTGTTTTCCACTCCTAATTCTTTCAGGCACTCTCAACTATTATAGTATTAAATGTTAATTCCATTTCTTGCATGCCACCTAATGAATAAGTAATAGTAAAAAAGTTTTTTCTTTTTTAGCAGTAAGTTGTTTTGTAAGATCATTTTTCTGTGTAAAGCGCCCTTGGGGTGAGTATTCGCAAAAATGGCGCTGTATAAATTATCCAAATATTATTATTATTATTGTTGCTGTGATGTCCTCTGATTGCTTTTGATCCGCTCTTTTCAATTTCCTGGCTTCTTCATTCTCCTGTTGAGCTCTTATGTTGGCTCTGGCCTACTCTGTTGCGCTCACTGTTAATTACTATAACTTCCCTAATGTTGGGAATTTTCGAATAATTTAAAGCTTTAAATATTCTTAAGAGTGTAAACGTTTTAATGAGCCGAAAAAATTTGAAGGTGGCGAAGGCGTAACCCCTTAAATTAATTAGAAATTTACAGCGTGATTTGAATTAGAAGTGAATGTAATGCGGGCTGGTTGATTCGGCCACGTGGAATAGTCGAGTGAGGAAAGGATGGTAAAGAAAATTTATGAGGCGAGTGTTGAAGGCAGCAAAAACAAAGGGCGTCCGCGAAAACCTGGCACGACCAGATAAATCAAATACTGGAGGATGGCTCTGCTAGAAGCTTCAACAACCGAAGAGCGTGACGAGAAGACGCTACGAAAGCAGACGAAGTGGTGCGGCGTTTTATCCTCTCACCCTACCCCCTTTTCGAAACGGCGTGATGTCATGTGCACTACTTTTGGACGCTACTTTTTTGTCTTTAATGATTCGCGTAAAAATCAGCGACGGCAGTGCTACAACAAAGTGGTAATGCGAGGCGAAGACGCGCTAAATGGTTGACTGGCGACAGCCTCGATTCGCGGGCCAGAGAAAGAGCCGTGCGTCGGCGTCCATGGGAACTGCGGCGACAGCTCGCCCGGGGCGCGCGCGGGAGACGGTCCGCAATTATTGACCCGGACAAAAGAATTGGCTTTCAACGCGAACATTGTTGAGGCGGTCGTTCCCACCGCGCGGGCCCGAGGCGTGACGGATCCCTGACCTCTGACGTGTGATGCGTCTTCGGATAAAACTGTACGTATAAATAGGGCACACGGAAACGCTTGGATCACGAGACAGACGCCCGCCGGACTAGATTGCGTTGGTTTCGTGTGCGTGACGAAAATGGGCCTCTCGTGGCTGGCAGCGAAAACTTGGGGGGTCTTCTTCATCCAGTTTTGAGTGGAAGATGCTCTTTTGGGTGAAGTGTCGACAGTTACGGAGATACGCTCAAATATGCTGGGTTTGCCCGCAGAGGGGTAATCGTTAATTAAGATAAATTGCAGAAGTCTCGAAGAAGAGATGAAGCTGTTTATGTGGGGAACTAGCCGGCTTTCTTTCCACTTCAAAGTACTTCACTCTAAATTACTTTAATTTATTTTTCTTTTATTCTTCTAATTACGTAACCGTGAAATTAAATATTAAAATGGAGTCTCAATGAATGGAATGGCTACTTACCTCAGAACAGGTATTTTTAGGTAGGTACCGAGGTAGGTAACGATAAAGGCCTGCATACAAAAAATTGTATATTGTATTTGTTGCTATCTTATTCATAAACTCTTAAATATTCTTAACATTAATTATGTTTTGAAGCAAGCTGTTATTGAGCTAATAAACGCCGATTTATCGGCACTGAAACTGAAAAAAAGAAGTTTTTTTTTTTGTTTTTATTCCATCAGGTACACGCCAAAATTTCATAAATTTTATAAAACTTTCATAATGAATCGCGTTGTTTTGATTTTAAGATTATGGGATTATAGTTAGCATTAATTAAATTCTGTTTTAATTTAATTACTATTATCACTCAAATATTAAAAATTATAATTCTGATAATAATCTAAAAATACAATCTTGGATCCGTCATATTCAAGCATGTACTATTTATTAAGTGACATTCACACAATACCACGTGATGTCCTTTTATTAACACGAAAACATTTTTCTTTTTAAGGGAGGACCACAAGGCGTACCAGCCCACGGTTGTTTTGAAGCGAACGAAGCACCACAAGGGATCCCTGTACTGTCTCTCATGGAGTCCCGCGGGAGACCTTCTGGCCACAGGCTCCAACGACAAGACTGTCAAGTTGATGAGATTCAATGTCGATACCGCCAGTTTAGAAGGCCAAGATGAGGTAGGCACATTTCTCGTGACCATCTACAGTTGCGGGGAGAAATGTAACACTGTTATTTATAATGAATTATTTTGTTAACATTTTAAAAGAGGAACATATTAATTACAAACGAAGACCCCATGGCAAGAAGTTAACTAACATTCAAGTCATTTTGAGAAAATTAGACATTTGCATTTCGCCTTTGAAAAATATGTTTTATTGCTAATTCAAGATTAATTTTTATTGATTAATGTCACTAAAATATCAAAAAAGTGTTTACAAAGTAAAAGAAAACGCATTTATGCACAAAAAAATAAAAATATAGTAATTTTTCCTAAAAAAATGTAGTTAACAACCATTTTTCGCCTCTGGAACTCATTTTTAGTAGAATAACTTTTTTAATTTTATTTTTATTATTTATCATTATTAATAAAAATTTTAAATTGGTAAAACACGAACATTAAACAACCCTTCAAAATCTATCCATTTTTACCATCCATTATCCAAAATTACAAAATACCTGGCATGTTAATTAAAAATACAAAACATGGTATGCACTGTACCATTTAAATAT
>JADDOH010018836.1:0-32019 GCA_016648135.1 Agrypnia vestita
GGGGGGGGGGGGGGGGGGGGGGGGGGGGGGGGGGGAGGGGGGGGAGGGGGGGGGGGGGGGGGGGGGGGGGGGGGGGGGGGGGGGGGGGGGGGGGGGGGGGGGGGGGGGGGGGGGGGGGGGGGGGGGGGGGGGGGGGGGGGGGGGGGGGGGAGGGGGGGGGGGGGGGGGGGGGGGGGGGGGGGGGGGGGGGGGGGGTGGGGGGGGGGGGGGGGGGGGGGGGTGGGGGTGGGGGGGGGGGGGGGGGGGGGGGGGGGGGGGGGGGGGGGGGGGGGGGGGGGGGGGGGGGGGGGGGGGGGGGGGGGGGGGGGGGGGGGGGGGGGGGGGGGGGGGGGGGGGGGGGGGGGGGGGGGCGGGGTGGGGGGGGGGGGGGGGGCCCGAACACCCAAAAACAACGAAAGGCGAGATGGGGGGGGGAGGGGGGGAGAGGGAGGGGGGAAGGTGGGGGGGGGGCGGCAGGTGTGGAGGGAGGAGGGGGGAGGGGGAGGGGGGGTGAGGGGAGGGGTAGAGGTAGGAGGTAGGAAGGGTGAGAGGGGGGGGGGGGCGGGTGAAGGGAGGGGGGGGGGGAGGGGGGGTAGGGGGGGGGTGGGAGGGGGGGGTGGGGGGAGCGGGGGGGGGAGGGGGGGGGGAGGGAGAGGGGTGTGGAGCGTGGGGGGGTGGGGGGGGGGGGGGGAAGGACGGCTAGGGAGATGGTGACTTTCCCAGGGGGGGAGTTGCTCGGCTAGGTGGATTGGGTGGTTGGGTTGGGTGTGGGGGAGGATGAGGGGGGGGGGGAGGGGGGGCGGGGGCGGGGGGGATAAGGGGGGGGAGGGGGGCAGGGGAGGCGGGGGAGCGGGGAGAAAGCCGGGCGGGGTCCCGTTGGAGGTTCCGTTTATGAGTGGGGGAGGCGGGGTGGGGGGGGGGTGGAGGGGGGGGGGGGGGTTAGGGGTGTGTGGGGGGGGGAGGGGCGGGAGGGAAGGTGGGGGGTGAGGGTAGGGGGGGGGGGTGGGGGGAAGGGGTGGGGGGGGGGGGGGGGGGGGGTGGGGGGGGCAGAGTGGGGGAGGGGGGTGAGGAAGGTTGGTTGGGGTGTAAGAGGGAGAGGGGATGGGGGAAATAGGGGAGCAGGGGGTTGGGGGCGGGGAGAGGCGGGGGGGGGGGGGGGGGGGCGGGGAGGAGCGGGGGGGCCGGGGGAGGGGGGAGGGGACGGGGGGGCGGGAGGAGGGGGGGGGGAGAGTGGGGGGGGGGGGAGGAGGGTAGGGCTGGGGTGAGGGGGTAGAGGAAGAGTGTTTTTTTTTTTTTTTTTTTATGTTTTTTTTTGTTTTATTTCAACTTAAATTAAAGACAATCAGAGAGACAGTAATTACGGGCATAGGAGTGTATGTTATGGGAGTCGGGGTAGGGGGCGTGGTTAGAATGGGTAGGATTGGGGAGGTAATGGGTGGTATTTGAATGTTAATTACCACCCATTCCTGTTCACAACGTAGTTAAAAAAATAAAAATAACATAGGACCTATTGCCAGATCACCATTGATATGCAACGAGTACAATGAATTTTATAGTTGTGGGAGTCAATCATCGGTGAAATTGGTAAACATCATGCAAAGTGATCACTTCAGCAAGTCGTATGCTCTTTAAACCCCCAAAAAAGCTTCTATACCTACTTACCCATATAAATATCTTCGTTTCTATGAGACATCCATAATATATTATGATTGTATTCATGTTTCCCTGGGGATAAAAGTCAGTATTGTGTTTTTGTAAATTTTTAAATACTTACTTACCATCACGCCGTTTCCCGTGGAGTTAGGCAGAGAGGATAGAGCGCCATACTCTTCTGTCCTGAGATACAACTCTTGCCTCATCCACATTCATACATCTTCGCTTGCAAGCTCACCGGTTGTGGAGGCTTCTAGCAGGACTATCTTTCAGTATCATGCCACGTCTTCCGCGGTCGTCCTCTCTTTCTGGCACCATCAACACTTGCATTATACCTATATTTTTCTTACCATTCTTTCCTCATTCATTAGCTCAACGTGCCAAACCATCTGAGCGATCCTTTTATAATTCTATTAATACTCAAAAATCTATTAAAATAAATAAAAATATTTTGAACACAATAACATTTTATGTTTCACTATTTTTGTTTTATTTCACTAATTAAAAATCATCTTGTTATTGAAAAATCCTTTATAAAGAAAAATTCAGATCTAATCTGGATCATTTTCCAACACTAGATTTTTGACGAGATCGAAGGTCTCGTCCTATTCCTAATCGTCCTTCGAAGTGGCCAACCACAACAAGCTTCTCCGAGTTAACTCCTCCTAAGCTCTTGAAGATAGGGATTTGGTCCGTTAAGTGTTTTTTTAAGTGTCAAGTTAAACTCTTGAGTGTCACTCTGTAGACTTACGGGAGTTAAGTTTACGGTGTGTTTCTCGCATAAACATCACGTTCCGGTTGTTAAATTTCTATCGTTGAAATTTTATTTATTTGTTCTCGGTACCTACCCAGTGCAGTGTAAAAAAGTGTATTGTTATGACCGTTATAATAATTATTTTAAATTTTATAACCAAATGAAATTAAGATGGTATAAATAGGTAAGTATGTATTTTTTATTCTCAATCTTAAAATTGCAATGCTTAAAAAAGCATATTACTGTATACTGTCAGAAATTAAAGCAATTTATAAAATAGATCAGGTATTTCAATACCCAGTGTACTAAAAAGCGAAAACATAAAATAAACTGTGTATTTTCGTTCTTATTATAAAATTTATATGTAACTTTACTTTAATTATAAGTAACGTGTAAAAAATATATATGAACTAAAACCCCTTTAATTTGATAGAATCCGTATAATTCGAAAACCACGGTAATTCGTAATTAAAATATTAGGTCCTTACATATGAAATTGGAGTTTTGCCGTACTGGCAAATTTGATCTCAAATATCTTCTCTTTGGTTAGGAATTCCAAATCCAACTTTATACAGCTATTTACTCATGTATTTGTGTTTTGAAAATTATAATTCATTTGTTTTTTCCTCAATTGTTTTTTTCTTTGCGTCACTCAGTTTACAAAATGAAAAACTTGAAATATCGCGTTATTTACGAGTACGAGTTCCACCGTGGCACCAGTGCTGCAGAAACGGCTCGAAGGATTAATGATGTGTATGGCGACGGTGCCGCAAAAGAAAACACAGTGCGTTTTTGGTTCAAACGTTTTCGTTCTGGAAATTTCGACCTGCAGAACAAGCCCCGTGGACGGCCGGAGACCAAAGTTGATAATGAAGAATCGAAGGCTATTGTGGAAGCGGATCCATCGCAAACCACATCCGAGTTAGCTGCAGGCTGCGGTGTTAGTGATAAAACTGTTTTAATCCACTTGAAGCAAATTGTTAAGGTGAAAAAGCTTGAAAGGTGGGTACCTCACGAATTGAGTGAAGCAAATCAACAAACGCGCGTTGACTGCTGCGTTGCATTACTCAACCGGCAAAATAATGAAGGGATTTTAAATCGAATCATTACCTGTGATGAAAAGTGGATCCTGTACGATAATCGGAAGCGCTCATCGCAATGGTTGAACCCTGCCGAACCAGCCAAACCATACCCCAAGCGAAAATTGACTCCAAAAAAGTTACTTGTGAGCGTTTGGTGGACTAGTGCTGGTGTCGTTCACTACAGCTTTCTTAAATTTGGCCAGACGAGTACGGCAGATGTCTATTGTCAGCAACTGCAAACCATGATGGAAAAGCTAGCTGCTAAACAACCGAGGCTGGTTAATCGCTCTAGGCCACTGCTGCTTCGTGATAACGCTAGACAACACACTGCACAACAGACGGCTACCAAATTAGAGGAGCTTCAATTGGAATGTCTAAGACATCCACCGTTCTCTCCGGACCTTGCCCCAACAGATTACCATTTTTTTCGAAATTTGGATAACTTCTTGCAAAGGAAAAAATTCAACTCCGATGGGGCAGTCCAAACCGCCTTCAAAGATTTTATTGATTCCCGTCCGAAAGGTTTTTTTAGTAAAGGGATCGATGAACTACCTATGAGATGGCAAAAGTGCATAGATAGCAATGGTACATACTTTGATTAAATAAATATATTATAATAAAAAAAAATCGGCTTTATGTTCCTCCCATACTAAACGTCAATTTCATATGTAAGGACCTAATATATTGATTTATGGCGAAAGGGCATCATAAAATTCGAAGTTTTTTTTTAAATTTGACATACTTGAAAAAAAAAAATCTTTTTTTTTTCGTAAATTAGAATAACAAATACATCAATATCGAGCATTTTAGTAATAGAAATGTCGCGATCTTTGAATTACTATAATAAATATGTATTGCGTTTTCGCAATAATTTCTTGGAATATGAAAAAATACAGATACTTTTTACAAAATGAATGACTTTTTTCATGAGTTCTACAATTTTTGGCAAAATTGATTTTTTTGTACATTCGAATTCGAATTAACGAGTTTGTTTAAATGTGTAATAAACGCTGATTCTTCAATGCAACGAAATGAAAATGATTTTTAATTCGGTTAAACACAAATTCACTTTATTAAAACCACTATATTTTTGGTAGTACCAACCGGTTTCGCAACCGCAAATGTACAAAATGATTTCATTCCGTAATCCGTAATTCATTCATTCTATCGCGCAGATCATGAACAATCTACATATGTTGAGTAGTTCGAAAAAAATAAGATCTACCTAAGTGTGCATTGCTGTCCAAATCGTCTCAATAACTTATATGACAACAGATGAAACACTAAAACAATTTAGAGTTTTTATTTATTTACCAAAAAGTAACTGTACACGAATTTAATTTGAGCATTATATTTTAATTCACACCATTTCGAAATTTATCACTCGTCTGTGGAAGACTTTACAGTCGTTGCTACAGTATTCCCACACAGTTTTGCAGAGAATTCACGTCAGTGCGTAAGTATTTGTACTTATTTTAAAACGCTTGTTAGGTATTCCGCACTGGATATCTACGTTACATGTCAAACGTCAAAATTGATAAATCATAAACTGCGCCGGGCAGCTCTGTACTTTGCATTTTGTACAAAACGCGTTGGTTTTTCGAATCTTCGAGACTATTCTATACATTCCTAGTATTTTATAAACTTTTCCAGTATTTTCGAGATTGTCTCAGTCGTTTTCGGAGTGTTGGAGGGCCTTTCAGAGTGTTCGAGAGATTTCGATCGTGCGCAATTAATCCGGATTCTAGCATCTCGTTACAATAAATTGTGAAACAAGAAAACAAACATGCTTTAAATGTAACTTTATAATATAAATAAATACAAAATTAACGCCTCGTTCAATACTCGTCACTCAAGACGCTGCGTCATAAAGGCGTTGAGTGCTTGCTGAAATGTTAATCCGTCACTTTAGACACAGTGTTATGATTGACAAGGCTTGAACTTCTAAACCATTTTTTAATATTGTCTATCACATCCTAAATGTGACAAAATAATATTTTTGCTGTTTATTTTTGTTGAATCTTCTTCGTAGCTTATTAAATAATTATTTACACTTAGCGTTTCCAATACTTATATATACAAGGGGTACCAGAGCTAGCAGCAGAAACTTGGCCGGTTATGTTATGTGACTCATTTTAGACTCATAACTGACTATGTTATGAGTCTAAAATGTTCAAGCAACCGTGATCTAATATCGATAGTTCTGGAGATATGCAATATCTAAGTTTCCATTTTTTCAATATTTCTGACATATTTTATGCAAAAAGTTGAACTATCGTTACAGTAACTTATATCGATTATAAAAAATTCGTTTACTTCAATACAACTGAAATAAAATGATAAAAATCTTGTAAAATATAACCTTTTTAAATATTTCCAAGGTTTTTATCATTTTATTCGACTTGTATTGAAGCGAATGAATTTTTCATAACCTACATAAGTTACTGTAATGAAGGTTCAACTTTTTGCAAAAAATAAGTAAGAAATATTGAAAAAAAATGCAAACTTTGATATTGCGTACCTCCATAACTATTAACTATTAACATAACTCCATCGATATTAGGTCATGGTGGCTTGAACAATTTAGACTCATAACATAGTCAGGAATCTACCTGCCAAGATTCTGCTGCTAGCTCTGGTATACCCTGTATATAATATAATGACTTATTTACTTTGCTGCCAAGACCCTCAGCAACAATGATACATGGTCATATATTTCTGTAAACACTATAAAATATTGTCATTAAATAATATAAATATACTTTAAATGTGAAAACAAAAACATCAATAAATAATAATAATTATATTATTGCATTTTGTTTTAGGTTTAATAAAATAAGTCAATTTAAAAGGACAAATGGTTTTCTATTCATGATTTTTCAGCTTCAAATTACTGCAATTATGATGTCCCGTGATTATTCACGGGAGTATGGCTAGTAGCATTCAATTAGCAGTCCAATTATCCAATTAAGTGTGGAATAAAATGCTCAAAAAATGCACAAAGAAAGATTACTTATATTAAATATTTTAAACTTCCTTCTTTTATTTCTAAACCTCTACCGTGATAGGACGCTCTCCTGATGAAGCTGAATAAGATTTCACTGAAACGTCGAGATTTTCTTCTCTGTAAAATATACGGTTCGTATAAAATGTCCGTTTTATGGAACACTTAAAAATATGTCCAACGACCCTAATAATAACCTTAACTCGTTAATACTTCATCATTTTTTTATCATTGTTCACATATTTAACGGTTACCCGTCTATACGCAAAAACGGTATAGGCGGGTAACCGTTAAATAAAATTACGTTCCTCCGTAATACTCCTGTCGGAAATATTACTGTTTTCTATTTATAATACTAAAATATCTGACATTTAAAATTTTAAAATGTGCCTTCGGAATTTTCACGCCATAATACAAGTCAAATAAAATGATTTAATTCTTACAGAAAAATTCTATAAATATTCCAAGATTTTAAATATTTTATTTGGCTTGTATTAGTGCGAACGAATTTTTAATATACGATATGAATTACATTAATGATAGACCAACGATTTGCATAAGACAAGTCAGAAATATCAAAAAAAGAGCAAACTATTCATATTATCACGTGGCGTGACTGTGGGAGACAAATAAAAACACTGGAAAATAAGGTAACATGATTTATTTATTAGTAATTAATTATTTTATTAAATTGACAGTCACTTAACACTAATTTGATGAATACGCTATTCTTTATGATTAATAACATTAACTTAGTTTTCACCACTTTTTTATATTGAAAATATCAATATGTTTCAACATGTTGATATTTTCAATATAAAAAAGTGGTGAAAACTAAGTTAATTTTATTAATCATATTAATAATATCATCAAAAAATTATTTTGCGATTTTTGAAGAAGAAGACAATGTTCTTTAATCACAGTATTTCGCAATTTATCACTCTTCTATAAACTCTTTATTACTGGTAACACTGTTTTCATAAGTAAGTACTTCGCATTAATTGACCTGTGCGTCACTGATATCACATATGCGTTGATGACACCGATCGCCACTGCTTGTCGCTAATCTCGCGCCGTTAGAAATGTCAAAATAAAATTCCCCCACTGCGGCGTACTTTCGCTATGTATACCCAAACGCTGTTTTTTTTTTAACTCTCGTGAAGATTATCTTCCTTTCTAGTGTTTAGGATAAGGTACCCGTCGCTTCTAGGTTGTTCCAAGCGTTTTTAGATAACCCTGCATTACTGTAGACCGTTTTCGATCCTTCCCTAGTGTTCTTCTAAACTGTCATATTTCAAGGGTTTCAGGCAGTGCGCAAATATCTCCGAATTCAATCATCCCGTTTCGATATTATGACATTTATATTCGAATATGTTCGACTCAATAATTTGGGCAGGAATCCACCTGTAATAAAATTTTATAGGCTATTTCTGTTACATCCTGTGTAACATAATTAGAATCAATAATCAATTTTGCTTACAAATTTGATGTATTAAATCGCGACGCCAAATGTGATATTGTGTGGCATATTTCATTCAGAATTTCCATTTTAAATTTGGTTAGGCGTGCTCCATCGGACGTTCAGAAATAGCGTCGCGCGCCATCTCTGAAATTAATTATATTAATTTTCCCGCAGTGTTCCTGATTCCATTTGCTCGCGAATTAATCTGCAATCGTCCCCAAAGCCCGGCTGATTAAAAAAATTAGTGAAAATCTCAACCAATTAGAAATTTTCAAAGACAAAGCTTTTATTAATTAAGATAAATTATAGACTAGTAATAAGCCTCGCAGAAACGAAACTTTTTGTATGGGAAACGTGTATGGAAATCTTTAAAGGGTGACCCAGGGCTAATAACGTGTATGAGCTGGCTTGAGTCATCACTTTACACCATGCAACGTTCACCAATTACCAATTTTTTAAATGTTAATTAATAATTGATCATTATCAATAGTGTAAATTTAGGTAATACGATATTGTATAATATAATATTGTATAATAACTAACACGCCTTGTTATAAACTACATTTTGTCGACAGATAATTTTTATTCTTGCTATTTAGACTATTTAAATGATTCTTCTAATTTATTTATTTTATCAAAGAATTGAGTATGTTCTATAAAATCATAATTACAAAAATAAAAAGAGTAAAAAAGAAAATTTGTATGTAATATACGTGTAGCATTGTTTAAAGATTATTAATGATGAATATTGATCTTCTATACTATTGATTCTGATGTATCAAATAAAATTACATTTTTTTTATCAACCTCCTCCCTCTATTTTTCTTTCTTTTTTTTAGTATTTAAGTTTTCTTGTCGGTGTTGAATGTCTCGGTTTTCCATTCTGTCATCTTTTGCCAATTCTTATTTATAATATTCTTTAGGGAGGCTGTTCTTTCTAATCATGCATCCAAAAATTCTGAAATATTAAAAAAATTATTAAGTTTTCTTGTCGGTGTTAAATGTCTCGGTTTTCCATTCTGTCATCTTTTGCCAATTCTTATTTATAATATTCTTTAGGGAGGCTGTTCTTTCTAATCATGCATCCAAAAATTCTGAAATATTAAAAAAATTATTTAGTTTTCTTGTCGGTGTTGAATGTCTCGGTTTTCCATTCTGTCATCTTTTGCCAATTCTTATTTATAATATTCTTTAGGTAGGCTGTTCTTTCTAATCATGCATCCAAAAATTCTGATATATTTAAAAAATTATTCAAGACGTGGTGATTTTATTTATTCATTAAAATAGACGTTGTTAACATATTTTAGTATCAAATATCAAATTGCTAAAATTAATTCCAATTACGTTATGAATTATCGTGGTCACGGAATTATATTATTGATTAAAATTTTGTTTCAAATTGACGAAAAAATCGTTTTGAATTTTACGTTCACCTCAAGACATGACGTGAATTTTAACAATGGCGAAATAAGACTTTAAATAAGTTACTAAGGTTTCTTTCATAATTTTGATGGGAACAGAAACACGTACGAAATAAAGTACATACTGTTTTTGTTGTCTTTCAAGCGCGAAAATTTTATTTCGAAGCACTTCGACTTCAATTTCCTCGTCGTATAAATACAGCGTGTTTTACAGATTCACCTTCTTGTAAAGTGTATCATTTCAATGAATTTCCTATTTCATAAATCGTTGTTTAACATTCTGTTCAGTTGATATTCTTGAAAGCTTATAATATTTTATTTTTAATATTTAAAGTAATAACTTCGTTGATTAAAGTAATGATAACAGAGTATTAGTTAAATTAATATAAACCAGTATCAGATTTTAGGTCTCCCGGTTTCAAGACGTACCCGTCTCTTCGTCAGGACCAACACTACACTACTATATTCACACTTTAAATCGTAATAAAAAAATAACACTTTAAATCATAACCATATAGTATTGCTAAACTTTCACCAATATTTATCACATGGGTGTTAATCTTGTCAAAGACAAGCATGCATTTGTTTTCCGACTGTCACAATGTCAACTCATCCGCTCCGCTAGCAGTTTGCGCCTAAGAGGAGCAACGAGCAGTGATATGATATCTCTCGTTAGATGGCGTGAAAGAGGCTGAAAGTCCTTTTAGACTTTTATCATAATGTGGGAAACAATGAGATGTTTAAAAATGGCCGGAAGAGTGTGACGCACGAAGAGGGAGCAGAACTCCCTTCAAGATTCACTAAGCTCGCGAGATGGTTCTACCGAATAGAGGTAGCGAGTAGCTTGTCGGTCTTGTGGTTAGGACTCTCGCCTCGTGATCTAAAGATCGCGGGTTCGAACCTCGCTCCAGACCAGCAAGTTATTCTTATTTTCATTGCAAAAGCGTTTAGCTTAGTTTGAAAATAGTAAGAATATTGATGTGAAACGCATTTCGTGTTTGCATCTCTATTTAAAAAAAAAAACAAAAAGGTGAGGTCCATGATTCTGCTTATCAAAAAATCTGTAGTCTGAGGCTTGGATTGATATTTTTCGATATTCTCATCGAAAGATATCGATCATGTCGGAAGCCGCAGACAGCACAGCCCTATACCTTTTTTGGGAGAATATTCTGGAAGCATTCGCAAATGTCTATAAATAGAGGGAGAGACGCGATTTCTAACACTCTCCTCGTAGACCCCGTTCATCCAGTGTTTTATAACTAGTCTTAAGTTTTTATTAAAAAGTATTGTTAAAAATCGGCGTATTCAAAAATTAAATAAATCTTGTAAGTATATTCCAAATTCTTCTTTTTATTCTCCGCTTCCCGAATTATATATATATATTCCAATATTTAGATACCCCAGTATTTAAATATTGGTGGTGACCCCTTAAATAAAAAAAAAGCCATAAAAAACAAAAAATACCAGAGAACAAATATCCTCACGCGCCCCCTACCACATTGGTGACCCCGACTACAACAGAACACATTAAATTCTTTTTAAGATATCCTCTCGCGCCCCACCCACAAATCCAAGGATGCTTTTCAAGGTCACCGATTTCAAACCGATTAGCGCAGGATCCGGTGCAAAAGTGGCTTCGCAACCTAGCGAAAGTAATTCTTCCTGGAAAGAATACGGAAACTTATGGAACGCTGGTCTAAGTGCATTGACAAGGGAGGTAACTATGTAGAAAAGTGATACGCATGTTGGATCCCTATCGTACGTAAATAAATTGTGTAAAGAAAAATGTCAATAATTTTTGATTAGCACTTCTATGATGTATATTTTTTTTGCAGCAAAAGTTATACGTAAAAAGTGAAATAAAGACAAAATTATATATTAATGACGCTCAAAGTATTAAGTTGTAAAAATCTTCGCTGATCATTTTCGATTATTCGTCGTTATATGTCGAGTATATTTTGAGTTTCATGAGTAATTGTCGATTATTTTATTTTGAGTTTCATGAAAAAAATTAAAAGTCATAGGTACTAATAGAATCTCAAATATTTAAAATAAATAGGACAAAGAAACACTTTCGTTAAACATGATCGAAACATTCGTGAACTTGCATGTAAACAGAATCTGACAGCTGACGAGAATTCAATATGGCGTCGTTCTTCTGGTGCGCATGGATGGATGCGGATTTCGTTGCATACTAAAATTTCACTTTAACAACTAACTTCATGGTCTCGCATTTCCGCTTTATGCTGCGTGCGCAACTTCCGTTACGATAAAAAAATTACCTTAAATCCGCCAAAAGAAGTATAACTTCAAAAGAAGATAAAAAATACTCCTTCATATCAGGATTGACACACGAATCCCTTAATCAAGCGAGAAAATCGCTTCTCATCTTTTTCCAGACTGAAATACTTAATACCAGCTGCAACCCGTCAAAAATGAAGGAACATTGGTACGCGTCTTTGCTAAGCCCTACTATACATTTATATCATATTTTTGGCGCTCCGCGGAGCGGCGGCCGGCGCAACATGCGTTGAACGGCCATTTCGGTTTCGTTGACCGGGGTTCAAGCCCATTTCCGGCCGTTTAATTTCGTCTTTTAGCCGTCAATTTACAGACAGAAATACGGACGTACAGACAACGAAATTATTATGTTTGATTCTGAATCTTTCCTATTTCTTTTTTTCGATGTCTTTTTAAAATATATGATCAAAGTGGCTACATTTTGTATGTTTACAAGTTGTTTACAATAAATCCGAATGACGTTATCTCAATAACAAAGCGCTCTTGTCAAAACGTTGCATAGAATTACAAATAGCTTCGATTTTGCCCCCTGGAAATGCTAGCGATTTGGTTTATCTATCAGTACAGCCTGTACAGCACAAAGAACTGAAGGCTCATGAAAGGCAGGACACTCTGTATTTCAGGCTGTATTGATACGACCCCATTGAAATAACACAATGGAGAAGGGTAGAGCATTCAAATTTAACTCTGGGTTCTATCTCAGGTAACGGCGGAGTTGTCACGCTATTATATAGTTGCAAGTTATAAGGTTCGATTCTCGGCTACAGTTCTCGTAAGTTAATCTAAACACGTTTACAAACAAGTTCATTTGAACCCGGCTTTGAATATCAAGTACTCTATATCCTTAAAGTAAAATAAATTTTAGAACATCATTCCAATTATGATAATTTCGTTCGTACCGTCCATCCGTCGTAGCTTCGTTTAACGTTCGTAACTTCTTTATAGTATAAACACTTTTTTTTATAATTTTTTTTCTTCTGTTCTTTTTGCAAATAAATAAATAAATACTTATTCTTCATTAGGCCGTCGCCACACTAAGCGCATCTTCCGCTTTTCCGTCGCGGAAAGCCGCTACGTTTCTCTCCGTACAATATGCGCTTATCAAACACACTACGCGGATGATCGACCGATTAAATTGCTTTGTCAAACTGACGCGACGGAAAAGACGCGTCGGATTATCCGCGCAGTGTGGCACCGGCCTAAATAAATTTTGAAACAGTCTTTTGGAAATGATAAATTTACCAAATTACATTAAACTCCCGTTGATTACTAATAACACAAGTACATTCATTCATTATACACTCTAGTGCAATGACTTGTCAGCAATTTATTATATTAATGAAACAACACATTTCCACCGTCATAATCAAATAATATTTGAGTTGTTTCAATAATGATAATTTTTCTGAATTTTCTCACAGTTTTTTGGATAAGAAAACTGCATTGGAAATTTATAAAGATTTTAAATTATAATTAAAAAGTTATTTTATATTAATTATTATCTATTTAAATTTACAAATAACACAATATAAAATTTCAATATCGTTGTCTTCTAGCATTAATTTATAATTTTATTAACATTGATGCTGATATTCTTGCAGATACCTTATCATCGTTCAAAAACTCACTCATACACAACATCCATTTTCTAAACGTTGACCTGAACCTATAATCAATAATTTATTAAATACTAATCGAACTACATTCAAACACTAAATATACAATACACATAAATGTACGTGTAAAATGCAAAAATACATGTTTCTAAAGCGTGCCGAAGACACTTGTAATTGGGATAATGGGCATAGTCTTCATTTATAATGTTTTATTACTAGCGTATTATGTAACTATTATCCTGTTAGTGGCTCTAATAAATATTAAAAAAAAATAGATGAGTTAGTGTGCGTCCGTTATGGCAAAGATACATCTCAGTCAGTCCTGACTGACGATCGTGATCTTCTTGAACTCTCGCCCTCTTGACTCTTCTCCTCCTTCTTTCCCGGCATCCTGCGGATCTTGTCGCCATCACCAGAGAAGTTGCTGTAGTTTTCTCCACTTGATCGGTCCAAAGTTTTGGAGATCTTCTTCTTCCTCTTCAACCCTCGCTTACCACAACAAGCTTCTTCAGACCATATTCTCTTCTAGCGAGGTGTCCAAAGGAGTATTCAACTTAGACAAGTGGTTGAAGACTTGCCTTTAAGTTGAATGCGTAATTCTAAACCATAAAAATTTCCGCCCACGTTTATCCAAAGTGTGCGTCTGCTGGCAAGAATAAACATACGAAGAATAAATCCTTCCAAGTGCCTGGAATTGATTGTTTAGTTTCGCAGCGATACAAGGTAACTCTTTCACCGATTTTCCATTATCTGAAAGTGAAATCCGCACGAAAGTCTCTTAGCGTTTCCAAAGATATTTTTTTTATACTCTATGACGTAAATCAGATCGAGAAAAAGTTCGGATTTCGTTGAATAAAAATGTTTTTCTTTCGTTTCGCACATAGAATTTATTTTTTACACTCCGCGTAAGACATTGTCAATATTGTCTCGAGAGGTACGGTAAGTGTTAGACGAATTTTAGCTGTATCAGGGACGTGCAGTGAGTACATTCAAGACACAAAAAAATTAAAGATGTATCGCGTTGCATTTATATCACAGTTATTAATATATTGCCACGATATTAAATACTTGAGGGGTTGCAACCATCTTAAGGCTCTTTCTTAAAATTCTTCTCCGTGACGTACGAAGCTGGTGGTGATAATCATGCTGCCAGGGTTTGTGTTAAATGAAAAAGTGTTTTTTTTTGTTAAATAATATGATGGCTATGATGCAGAGAAAATTTCTCTAGCTACTGCGATCACCTTTTTACAATTTTAATTTTCTCTTAACAAATGTGACTAAGTTTTTACTCCGATGACCTATATGGAAGTGTCACTTACTAGCGCGACATCTATATAATAACAAGTTTATTAAACCATAGATGGCCTTAACGTACTTGTTATAAAAATTCTAAACAAGATGGATGAAAATCGTATATATATCATCCAAAATTTGATGATATATGTACGATTTGTGAGCAATCTTGGGTGGAATCGGTGAACGTTACATAGCGTTAAGTAGTTAATTAAGCCAGCCTTAAGGGGGGGGGGTAAGGTTTTTAATTTTTTTTTTTGCATTTTTTTTTAAATTTTTTAAATGAATATATAACATCGCAAGAATATTGTGTCAAAATTTCAAGTCAATCCGAGCAAAATTGACGAAATTATTAACATTTGAGCGATGCTCAGACTGATTTTCGATACCTGCTCGGGCAGCTGAGAGACGCGCTCATCTGAGGACTACCGGACGTGCTATTGTATTGGAAGAGTTTTGCGTAGACAATGACAAAAAGATGCTGATGATGAAAGCTCTTTGCTGTGTGAAAATGGCATCGACGATTATGTGTAAGTATAAAATAAGTGTCTAGTTTTATTTAAAATTTTACAGTGTGCAAAACTTTAAAGCGTTTTCCCCACATCTCACGTTTTCAAAGTCGGTATCCCTCACAACTTCAAAACTACTGCACCGATCCTTTTGAAATTTTGAACACTATTTCTGTACATAATTTACGAGGTAACGCTGGAGCTTTTTTCAAATTTGTAATAATTTATATTAGCCGATTTTTTTTTGCAAAAAAACGCGTTTTTCCCTTCAAAGTGTTCCAAAAAATGAAAAATTGAAATTTCAAAAAACCCTTTCAGCGTTACCTGGGGAAACCTATTATATAACGAATGAACTTCGATTTTTTGATTTCAGATGATCCAGCACCAAGTTATGAGGGATACCGCAATTCTACTTATTTCCGAGACACGTCCGAATAATTGCTGCCATTGCCGTATTTTTTAATATTTCTTCTTGAAAATTTTACACAATTTTTTTCGAATGTCATACTTTAATATACCATTAGTTTTAATAAAGATATTTTAACTGTGTCGTCACAAAAAATTCACAAAAACATGCCTTTTTTTGTACGAATTAACCTTACCCCCCACTTAAGTATCAGCAAGGTCTCCAGCCCTGTAACACCCACGTAATTTCAAACATAAATTTCCATATAAATAAATAGCATCGTCTGTGTAAGACATTTATAATTTATCTAAGCATTTTATGAATATAAGGGTAATGAAATGTTAAAATAAAAATCAAATACAGACTTCTGTTGTAGATAAACAAATTATGCAAGATTAAAATCATCGCACAGGTACAGAGTAAATTAATAAATTTAAAGTTACACGATACTTAATACTTAAATTATGCAATATTAAAATTACGTAAAAATTAATAAATCTAAAACTGCACAATATTAAATCACCGCACAAGTAGGTACTTGCCAAAATAACATTAAAAAAAACTTTTGGGAAATAGACTTCCATTGATGAGGCATACTTCAGAAAGCATCCGAGGTATTTAAAGGTCTAATTTCAAATTTGAGGAATGTACGTCTTCTTTGATCCCTTAACAGTAGCCGAGACGCTCACCCCAAAAGTTGTGAATTTCTATCAACCGCATCGGACTACCGTTGCTTTGTTTATATGGTGAACATCTTGATCCCGAAATGTGAGGTAAATTGTTAGTCTGTCGCTTTTAAATGAAAATTTAATTGCAAATTTATTAATCAATTAAAAAAAACATACAGAAAAATCAAATTAACGAAAAAATATGCCCTGTGCTACCGGGATTCGAACCAACGGATCTCCACTCTATCCGGGAATGGCGCGTTATCCAATTTCGCCTCGGCAGCTTGGTAAATTAACAAATGTTTCGACATTATATGAAGTTTCTTTTTAATTGATTAACACACATTATTGTTATTATTCCATTTTTGAAAGCTATCCACAAATAAATCCACTTTTTATTATGCGATAGTCACAAATTACTTTGTGTATCTACCGCTAGTGGATTAAAGCCTACAACTAATAATAGCAGCGTTTCAAAGTATTTTATTTTCAGCATTTATTCTTCAAAGCTGTTAAAAATTTATAAGTACACTTCGATGCACTTACTTCCATCATGACCGGGAGACCGAGTAAATGTTATATTTTTCTTCTACGTGTGGTTAATACTTACTTTTAAATATATTGTAGTAATGACTTAGTTAAGTTGAATTTCTCACAGAAAATTTGTTTTATTCTTTGACATCATCTGAAAGAGCGGTGTTGTGATGAGGCATTAATGGTAATTATTGTCTGCTTTACTAATATTTTATTTTTTATTTGTTGCAGGTAAGGACAAAAATCAAAACCATAAAGATGGGGTTCAGCTATCTCACGCAGTATCTAAAAGGGTATGTAGAGAATATTTTATTATTTTATAGCAGAAAGGTTTCGAATCTCACCCCACGTTTCAACCCCCCAGTGACCACTATCTTCTCAAGACTATCATGGCATCTTCGAGCAATACGTACTATTAGAAGTATTTTTCCTTTTATATACTGTAAGATTTTTTTTCCTTTTTCTATCTATAATTCTTAATTCCTGGAAGATGTCTGCGTTAGTGCATCTTACCGCGATACATCTGACATTTTTCTTCTTCTCATTTCTTTTTTTTCTCTTTTGGCTATTGATAGTAGATGTAAGTATTGACCGGTTTTTCTATCATCCTAATTTAAAAACCTTGTTGCAGATTTCGCCATTATAGTTCATCTTCATATACAAATATACTTCCTAAAATATTGAATGCATACATCGAATACGTGTCAAGACAAAAGTTCTTATTAACCGTGCATTTCAAAATGAATACCTACGTAAAATAGTTAAAAATATTTATAAACTAGCTGTAACCCGTCAAAAATGACGGTACTTTTACATGTCGGTTCCTAAAGAATACGTAGAATAAAAAAATTAAATTAATACTATAAAGAAGTTTCGGACGTTACACGAAGTTACGAGGGACGGACGGACGGACAGACAGACAACGAAATTATTATAATTGGGATTTCTTCAAAACATTTACAAAACAAAACGTGTCTCAACGTACATAGAGTGACCCATTTTAAAATTTAAAAAATATCTGATTTGTGATTAATTTTGTCACGAAATCTAAATAAATAATGTTTGTCTTTTTTGTTAAAATTTTTAATTGATGATTATATTAGTCTTATCCCAATAATTTGCAAACTGTTGTGGAAACATGTCATCGGACTACATTGTCAAAACTTCATGGATTGTATTGTATCGTAGCTGGTCTCCCGGTATGAGGCTCGAATCCTCAACCACTGAATCACTAGGCTAGTATCTTAACCAGTAGACCAACAACATTCACATCTTCCGTTTGAGTAGATTTCTAAAATTTGAATTCCGGAATTAGAATTCCAGAATTAGAATCCGGAATTACAATCCTTAATTGCCTCTTGTAAGTTTATCAAATCGGTTAGAAATAAGCACTATTAATCACATCTTGATTTATAGACCAAGTTCTAAATCAACTTTGAGACTAATCCTCTCTGTGCTACGAAGGAGTTCCGTCGTTTCATCTTCATTGCTGGCTATCAAAGTTATGTCTTCTGCGAATCGAATATTATAAAGTTTTCCGCTGCAATCCCACATATTGATGCATCTAGCACCTTAATAATTTATTGTATATTCCCATAGGTATATGAATAAATTCTTCAAATAAAGCAAAATTATTATTTTGTGGTGACATAATTATAATTGATATAAATTAACTTTGTAAACACCACTTATTTATTGAAAAAATTCGACATGTTTCGAAACCAAAAAATCGGGTGTTTATAAATTGATTTGTAATGATTGTGATTATTTTTATATAGGAAAAACGTTTAGAAATATTGAAATTAGAGTTAAGGAACTTTATGTGTTTAAATAGTAACAATTATTCCGAATTTTCTAACCATCTTTTGGCTATGGATCATTCTTTTGATATTAATAAGGGTTTACAAATTTTACATACAAATTATACAGAATCACAGTTTGATAAATTAGAAATTTTGGAAATAAGAAAGAGTGCAAATAATAAATTGAATGTTATAAATAATCAGGTCCTTTTTGCAAATAGTCATCTTTTAAATTTATTTTCATGTTAAGTAGGTACTTTTTATTATCATTTTCCATATATAACTTTTTAATATTTTGATCTATACTTCGATTTTACAATTTTATTTTTGTTATCCTGACGAAGAAGCCATTGGTTTCGAAACATGTTGATTTTTTTCAATAAATAAGTGGTGTTTACAAAGTTAATTTATATAAATTATATGAATAAATATTTACTATAGGACATTTAATCAAATAATAAACAACCATAAGGACAATCATACCGATCAAGAAAAAATACGATAAAAGTTAGATTGCAAAAAACTTAAAATATATTTGCTGCCATTCTCAGAGTAGGTACTAAATAAAAAAATGAATTAAATATAACAATAATCAGTCAAACAAATACACAATTAAATATAACAAAAAGTCATACAAATACACTATAGTCAAACAAATAAGCTATACACTAGCATATAGCTTTCTTCCGTACAAGAGTTAACCAGCTAGCTAATTATCAAATAAAGCTAGAATTGTCAAATAAAATTATTTAAATTCAAATAAGTTTAATAATTTTAAAAGTTCTTTGAAAGTTTAAAAAATTTAATAACCTTCGAAATTAGTTCCTTTTAGCCAATAAAAACAATTGAATGAGAACATAAACTATGATATTTCTACTTGAGCGGGGATAAATATCGCCTCCTCTGATTAGAGGGAAAGATAGAAGCATGATGTTGAGTTGGAAGAAGGTAAATGTCCTGGCTGCGCAACGTCAGAGAATGGACCGGAATGAGACAGGTTTTGGATTTTTTCCGGGCAGCGCAGGACATAGAGATTTTTGCATAAGTGATCACCAATATTGAGGAAACCTGACAATGCACAAAAAGAAGAAGAAGAATTCTTTTCGTCTCGATATTCTCTTTACAACCACCTTAACACCATTAACTCCGGCTCGTTGAAAATTTGTGTATCTTTAACCTATAACCTTCTTTCTTTCTTCTTTTTTAGCCTTCACTTCCACTTAGCGCTGTTGTATATAGGCCTCTTCCATATCTTTCCATCCTTCCTTGTTATTATTATTAATTTTTTTTTACGTTTCAACAGGCCAGGAGGCCCAATTACAGAAGCGAAATACATCACAAAACACCCAGGCTTGAGTAAATCACACATATTAAATTGTGATCTCACTGGTAATCGAACCCGGAACCCTTTAACTTTCACAAAAGATTTGGTAACACCCACTTTTAACCCCCTCTCACTCCCTCTCCCTCGAAGATTCATGATCGTTCTGTAGACAAATTAGTGCTTGCTAGTCTTTGACAAGACTAACACGCATATGATTGATATTGGTGAAAGGTTAACACTTCTATGGTTGTGGTGTATAGTGTTGTGAACATAGAAGTGTAGTGTTGGTCTGACGAAGAGACGGGTATGTCTCGAAACCTGTAGACCTAAAATCTGGTAGTTGTTTATACTAATTTAACTAAATCAATTTAATGACCATCATGGATCATTTCCATATATTAAACGACAAATCTATTGATATACAATAAAAACAAAATTTTATTCTCGTACGACCACTGGCTAAGCAACACGTCGATCTGGGTTGAACACGCTATTCAAAATTCACTAAATCGACGGTGGACGCAAATTTTTAATTCCTGTTAGAACCGTAGACATTTATGTCTTTCACCCGCTTGAAATGGCCCGTAACGGAGCAGGGAGGCAAATAATATGTCAAGGAAGGACCCCGTACGGTGTTCTAATAATTTATGCAGCAGGTTGTACGCGGGGAAATTCAATAAAACTACAGGAGATAAAGCCATAAATCTAGAAGTCATGTATGATTCAGGAGCAACCGGGATGGGGGCTACTAGAAAAATACAAGTCCTTGAAAATTTAGCATTTGAAAATATGTAAAATTAACCAGAATATCTCTCTGGTGGTGCCAGATGCAAAAGCTGTGGTTACTCTGTTGCACTACCCGTAATATTTTTGATGAGTTCGGTTACTATTTTAAGGGTTAACCATCCTACATTGAAGGTGACCCACCACATACCCTGGGCTATTTTATGCGACGAAGCGTCCATATCGGCCCAACACGTTCGCCGCCTGGTTGGCATTATTTTATGCTAAAGCGTCCTCTCCGCCCGGCCTTGTCGTCCCAGCAATACAAGAACCAAGATCAGGCGAGTCGGTCGCGCAAAACCTTCAACGTCCCACGCGAAAAAGTCTATTTCTTAAAAGGGTTTTACAAAAGTACAATCAAAGAACATCTACAATCTAAAAAATACAATATAAGAACACCCGAGGAGACATCGCATGGGACAAAATAAATCAACACCCCTCCTTGGAGGGAAAGGGACAAAACAAAAATAAAAACATGTAGCACTTGTGTCAGAAGAGGCTACAACCACCGGTAAGACACCGATCCAGGAGAAACAACGTCATAATTTTCAAAATATTATACAAAACAGAAAGATAACATGGTAGTGCAAATAAAATGGAAAACAACGATAGAAAACCCTACAATTTCATGTGTAATAATTAGACTTATACCTGTATTCTATAGTTGAGCACTTGTGCGCCTACAATTGACAATTAACAAACTATTACGCCGTTTCCCACAGGGAAAGACAGAGAGAGTAGAACACCACCATCTTCTGTCCTGGCACACCACTTTTGCTTCATCCATTTTCATGCATTGTCTCATGCACGCTCTTCGATTGTGGAAGCTTCTAACAGGGCCATCCTCCAATATTTGGTCATGGCAGGTCTTCCGCGGACGCCCTCTGTTTCTGGTGCCTTCAACACTCCCCTCATGAAATACTATCAATAGTGTCTTCACTGTATAATTATGTCACTGCAAACCAAAAGTGTGCTGTAATGCACACACGTTGGTTAAATTTATCATAACTATAGTGTCGATAAATTTTACTCAAAGTGTGTACTTTACAAAGTTCAATTTAATGTAAGTAAAAATAATCATGTTGCACTACACTGTTACTGTCATTGTTTTTAAATAGAGATGCGAACACGGACACATCAATATTCTCATACTAAGCTAAAAAGCCTGTGCTATGAAAATAGGACTAAAGTGTCCTGGAATGAGGCTCGAACCACCAATCACCAGATCACTAGGCGAGCGTCATGACCACTACACAACCAATCAAAAAATCGCTCAATATAATATTCTTGTTTCGTCTATACCTATCGCTTTTTTTCTTTTATAGCAAAACATCAGGTTTGGAAATCGGCTCTGAAAATCAATTTATGGAGATTTTTCGTATCCGACACTTTTCCGCAGGTATTTTTAAAGTACTTTTCACCTTCGTAGTGATACTGGCTTTTTAAGTATTGTTTGTTTAAGCTTTTACAATACTTAAGTACTGAGCGGGGATAACGTGGTGTGCCACAGAGGCTTTGATATTGTTAAGTATTATTATTTTGGGAATTATTCCATAATGTTGTGTACCCAAGTTGTTTGCAGTGGCAAATATTATACGCAGCGTTAGATGACGTAATATTAAAAATAATTAATATTTTTTTGAGGAAATCACTGTTTTCGTCTTTTTTTGTATTATAACAACAATCATAGTTAATGATTAATAATAATTTCATTTCATTAAGAGATCAATCAGATTTATTTATTTATTTATTTTACATTTGTTTTGATATAAGTTACTAATAACTGTCACACTAGGTAAAACCTGTTCTGTAGCAGTTATTCTCATTTGATAGTTATGTTATAGTAACAAATAACAATAGTAAAGAAGTATAAATGTAAAAAAGAAACCAGAAAGAAGAAGCAGAAGAATACATAAATCTAAAAGAAAAGAAAAATATACATATAAAATTATGATAAAAATTTAAGTATATACAAAAATAAAAATAATATACAAAAATTAATACTACATTAGAGTACACTTGAAATTATATAAAGCAGATTTTGCCTATTTAGAGGTCAAGGGCGGATCACTTCTTCAGCATACCTTTTACCTGATATTTTTATAAAATTAGTGATACGGTGTTTAAAAGGTTTGTGTATTGTAATTTCTTTAGTTTCATTAAATTGTCTTTATCCAAAAGACGTTCTCATTTTAGGTACCTCGAAATTAATTGCATTTGTCAGCCTTGTAACCCGTGTTTGTTGTGTACGCTTAAAATTTACCTTGTGGAATTTTACAAGTATGGTTTTAAGGTATAATTGCCTAAGGTCAAGAACGTTGAATTTTCCAAACAAATCATCTGAAGGAAACATTCTCTTATACAGTCTCGGATACAGTCATCCTGTATCTTGGCTCGCCGAAACACCAAAACTGTATTTGATTCGCGTAGCATGCTTTCAGCGACACATACATTAATGTGCCAGATCATGTCTAGACAGATGGGGATTGATCTTCCCACAAATATGCAACCTTCATTTCATTTCGCTTCAAATTCGATCAAAGTATACATCTCGCGACACGCGTAACACATATGCCACAAATAATACTATATATTATAAAATATGTATATAAAATTTTGTGGGTATCGTTATTCACCACGAGAGTCAATCAAATATTGGCAGATTTTAAAATTTTGTAAACACAAAAACGCGCACTGTTTAAAAAAACTATAAACTATAAAATATTTAAGCCACAAAATATTTATTTAAAAATATACTAATAATCTGTGCATACTATTTGATAACAAGGACTACAGATGTCTCTAGCATGGTTCCTAGGAACATTCAAATATTTGATAAAGTTTGGATGTTCTCACAATGCAATTGGTGAACTTCTTCTTCAAATATAGCAAATTTATTTTGTGGTAACATAATTATAATTGATATAAATTAACTTTGTTAAAACCACTTATTTATTGAAAAAAATCATCATGTTTCGAAGCCAATGGCTTCTTCGTCAGGATAACAAAAATAATATTTAAAAATCGAAGTATAGATCAAAATATTAAAAAGTTATGTATGGAAAATGATAATATAAAGTACCTAATTAACATGAAAATAAATTTAAAATATAACTATTTGCAAAAAGGTCCTGATTATTTATAATATTCAATTTGCTATTTACACTCTTTCTTATTTCCAAAATTTCTAATTTATCAAATTGTGATTCTGTATAATTTGTTTGTAAAATTTTTAAACCCTTATCAAAAGAATGATCCATGAAACATGTTGAATTTTTTCAATAAATAAGTGGTTTTAACAAAGTTAATTTATATCAATTACAATTGGTGAACGTTTCACTGTGTAGAGTGGTCACTTAAGTCAGCTCATACAGGTCGTAAGCCCTGGGCCATCTTAAAAAGATTTCCATACACGTCTCTCATAGAAATATCTTCATCTCTGTTACTCCTATAATTTATCATTATTATTTTTTTAATAACCTTCCCGATTTTTTACATTTTTATTGGTAAAGAAAATTTATAAAATCACTTAGTATTTTCGCTTTGCGAATTTTTTACTATCATAAAATTATTGCAATATTTAACCGTTCATTTAAAGGAAATTGCGTACTTTGCTTGATAACGCTGGTTGGCGGCGTGCTGAAAACTCTTTGAAGCTATATCTCGTTAACTCCTGTAATGCCTTAGACGAAACCCGCCAACGATTCATGACTTTCTCGTTTTATCCGACCACAAAGAGTGCAAGTGCACCCTTAAAATAAAGCTCAACCACCCCTCGGAAGGTTTCAAGTATTTGTTTTGCGAAAAGTGACATTTTGTGCAGAACCGAAGTAAGGGCACAATAATTTGTTAATTAGAAAATACAAAGCTTATCAAATTTTACTTTCAATTCATTCGTAAAATATAATGGTATTCGGCACACTTTTTAGGTTAGGAGGTTAAACACATTTTTTCTGATTTGTTTCTTATTTATTTAATTAAGTAGAGCATTGTAAGTATTTCATTGTACTGACTGCACACCGTTGCGTAGCACCAACATAACAGAGAGTTAGTTAAATTAGTATAAACCACTACCATATTTTAGGTCTACCGGTTTCGAGACGCACCCGTCTCTTCGTCTGGATCAACACTACACTACTATGTTCATAACACTATACATATTGTTGTACCATAGTATTGTTAACCTTTCTCCAATATTTATCACATGCGTGTGAATCTTGTCAAAAACTAGCATGCACTAACTTGCCTACAGAACGATCAGGAATCTACGAGGGAGAGGGGTACGTCTCGAACCGGTGGACCTAAAATCTGATAGTGGTTTGTACTGATTTAACTAACACTCTGTTTTAATGTCTAACCACAAAGTCAATGCTTTAGTTTTTATTTCTTATTTTTTTAATTTTTTTTTTAAAATAAAATAGAAACCTAAAAAGTTTATGGATAACATTTTTACATGATTCAATATAGAAACATAATAATAACATAATTTAGATACAAAGTCATTTTTTTATAGTTGGCCGAGTTTTAGCATTTTTGTCACGTCTGTTTTGAATTTTTCAGTGGTCAGTTGTTCGGTCTGTTGTGGCAAGTCGTTGTATAGTTTTAATCCGTTGCAAATTAGTCGGGATTGTCCTGTATTTGTTTTGGCGTGTGTTATGTGATAGTTTTTAGCCATTCTAGTGTTGTGTTTGTGTTTTTCGTGTATTTTGTTGAATTTATAATATAACACAACCATATTTAATTTATTCGAAATATACATGGAAACCATAAAATAAAATTCCACATTCATATTAGATATAAATGCTCGAACTTTGTACATGAAAATATATTAATAAATATTTGCCCGCTAAGCGCCCTCAAAAGGCAGAATTTAAACCCCCCCATTAGCGCGCTCTCGGCAGCGGCTTACTTCGCCCCTCCCGAGCCGGCCTCCCTTTTACGGGATTAAGGGTAAAATATTCAAGTGGTAACATCTTCACTCGAAACAAGAGGCTGATGAACCCCGTAGCCGTAGAGGACGCCGAAGGCATTACGTAGTCAGATCTTCAGTATTTGCGTCACGGTTATTTTCAGGGATACAATGCACGCGCACATGGGAATTTTTTTTTGTACGCCTTTAGGGCTTTTCAGTTCTTTTATATGGCTGAGAAACGTGGAGTCTGAACGCTTAGGTTATGAATCAATTATCTAATACTGACACTGATGTACGGAAGCGAAGCCTGGAGCTGGCAGAAGAGGAACGAAAGTAGACTGAATGCAGTGGAGATAAGATGCCTTAGACGTACGGCAAATCCATTTATGATAGAGTAAAGAGTGAAGATATTAGGAATGAATGTAAAACTGATCGTAGCATAATTCATAGAATTAAAACAGGATCGCTCAGGTGGTTTGGGCATGTTGAGCGAATGAATCAGGAAAGAATGGTAAGAAAGATATATAATGCAAGTGTTGTCGGTGCCAGAAAGAGAGGGCAGATTAACCAGATACTGGTCCCATTAGAAGCTTCAACAACTGTCGAGCTTGCATGCGAAGATGTATGAATGTGGATGGGGCGAGAGTTGTATGCGATGTGATTTACTCAAGCCTGGGTATTTTGTGATGTATTTCGCTTCTGTAATTGGGCCTCCTGGCCTGTCGAAGCGTAAAAAAAAAAAAAAAAAATATATATATATATATATATATATATATATATATATAATATATATATATATATATATATAAAAAATATGTCAGGACAGAAGAGTATGGCTCTATATCATCTCTGCCTACCCCCGCGGGGAAACGGAGTGATGGTAAGTAAGTAAGACTAATACACGAGGGCAAGATAGAAGCAGGACGGAGAGAGAGTGGTAGAGAGCAAATGTCCTGGGTGCGCATCAGAGTGGACCGGAATGAGGCAGCTAGCTGGTGGATTTGTTACGGGCAGCGTAGGACACAGAGATTTTCACGCAATCGCCAACGTCGAGGGAATCTGAAAAGGCACAGAAAGAAGAAGAAGGACTTTATGATGGAAGTGATATTACTTTAAAAATATTAGTACAATATACCCAGTATATCAATACCCAAATATTTTGACGACAGGATGAAGCTGAATAGGGATTTTCATTCTTACAATACAAGAGGAAGCGACAATATAAGACTTCCGATGAAAAAGTAAAACACCTCACAAAATTGTATGATGTACAAAGGTTTAAAATCTTCGATAGCCTGCCAAAAAATTCAAAACACAGTGAATATAAGGAGGTTTAAACAGGAGTCCAAAAATTTTATTATAAAAACTTTTAAATGACTAGATGGAATGCAATCATGCATTAGCCTGCACAACATTATGCGTGAAACTAAATAATTAAGATAAATAATAATAAATAAAATTCTTTAGGCGTAACCATTGCACATATAAAATTCGTTTAATTATCATGGTTAAGGTCTTTCATTAACAAATTATTTGGAAATTTTCAAAGTGGCGGAGTTATATGATGTCTCGTAAAGGTCATTCTCTGCGATGCGCTCAGCTCAGATAATCATGTTGTCAGGGTTTGAGTGAAATGAAAGAGATAATTATTTTCTTCTTGATCGTATTTGCCATAATTGGACGGATCGGTTGCCGCATACGGCTAGAGCCCGGAGCAGCTCTCGATCACCACAACTTGTTTTATATTCATACGTACCATTAGAATTTCCTGAAAAAATATATTTGAAGTACCTTTAGGAAAATGTCTTTGAATACTGGAAAAAATTGGAACCTTTTTTTGGGGGTGGAATTGTTACTTAATTTATTGTTTTTTACGATATTTTAGTACATATTCTATTTAAGACCAACATTGCTAACATGTACCCTATTTGTCAAATTTTTAACAATTTTCCGTTAAATGATTTGAAAATTCTGAAAAATTATCATTTAAACTCACGTAAATATTTCGACATTTTTCCAACACAAATAGCATATGTTAATTATAAATTAAATGTTTAAAAATTGTCATTTTAATCATAGCCACAGTGTTTTTGCAGAAGATTATCTGAACGACCAGTTCATTAAATTAAATAGCGTATTGTTACAAAATCCTTTGAACCGTTACATGTGCATTTGAATGCGCCATGTGCAACAACAGATTTTCCCAGAGGCGGTGCGCACCAATCGGCCAACCGTGCCGTTCCCTTGCATCAATGGCCTATATTTTGAATGAAAAAATAACCACAATCCCGAGCCAGGCTGCACCAAACAGGCAAAAATGGGATCTGCGATAAATATCTGCAAGCTGCGCTGCATTTTGGTACGCGAGTTGTGGATACACAGATTTTAAATGCAGGGGTGGGAAATTATCTCTAAAGTTTATTTACAAAGCGAAACAGACCTTTGTTTCAAAATTTAAATACATGTTTGAAAATATTGGGCTTTGAAAAGTGAGATATGGAAATAATGAACCTTATTCAGGAGTCCATTTCATTTTAAAAAGCCATTCGCTGTCCGCACGGTACAAAATTTATTCAGTACATCATTATAAATTATCTATATAAAAGTGATTTTAAATTATTTATTCAAAGCGAGTCTCGTAACATTCAAATAGATTTTCTCCGTGTGTTACGAAATCGTTTAACATTTTATTTTTTCTCTCAGTACCTTTTAGCACTCTTTTTTTCATATTGGGCATGAAAATCATGGAATAAACAATATTGTCTTATTTTTTGAGAGTTAAATTGATGTTATCACGGATTCCTGGTGGTGTGAGTTAAAAAACTTTAAATTAACTAAACTTTTATTTAACTCGCAAAGTCGGACATAAACATAACAGAAATACTTTTTTCGTAACTCGCGCTGTTTTGCTACTGCGTTTGCTCGGATTGCCTTTTTGTTTATTTTTGGTTTTACTGTCAAACAAAGACTGTACGTTGCGCGATGCTGCCGGTGTTTATATAAAGAACGTTCTTTTCTCGAATATTCTGGTATATTTTCGTGTGTTCTATCGATTTCTAGTTCATTCCAAATCATTATAGACTTATTATTAGGCATATTATAACTCGATTATGTTCTTCTATTATGTGGTTCTTCTCGATTAAAGTTCTCGTGACAATATTTTAAAGTTCTTCAGCTCATGATAGAAATGACGATTATCGCTATAAGTAGTTGCGTTGATCTAGTAATTTCAGATAGAATAAGATTTGAAAATTTCATAATAGCAGAACATTTAAAGAGATTTTCTACTTTGTCAGAGTTTGTTGTTTTTGTTTTATTTTTGAGAATATTTTGAACACAGATCCAATTAAAAATCAGACTACATCCCTTGGTGGTAGTTGACGCGCTGTCCACTATTTCTTTTATGTATCTTATATTTCCATTAAACCTTCTGCTCAATCTTGAGAATGATGTAAATAAGCAGTAGCGACATACATACGAATGCAACTGCAATGCAATGCACCATTTTCTTTTGTTTCTTAAGGGACATTCCCTTGTCGTTACCTTCAACGGTATACATTCTTCACCAGGTCTTTTACTTCTCGGAAGCTTTTGTATCTGCTGCGCCCAACGATCTGACGAATAACGTTAATTAACGTATAATTATTTTACCTTCCCCGTGTGTGTTTGTTACCTGAGAACAAATATTACGTACACAATTTTCAGGCATCCCTTTATGTGAACATTTTTGCACCAAAGCACAAAATGCAGATTTGGGTTTTTAGTAATGCTGACTAAAGCACTGTAATTTTCCACCACGAACTAACTACCTGGCTACTTGCACAAAATCGTCGGAAAAAATCACAGATCCGCCCTGCATTCTATTTTTTTTATACAAAAAGGCTCGTAATATTCCATATGGACTTTTCGTGACATGGGGGCTATTACCAGGTAACCGTCCGCGTACTATTAATTTATGCTAAAATATTCGAGAAAATTTAAGGTGCGCTCCCTCCTGTGCAGCGGAGGAAATTGTGTTCGGTAAGGAATACACTTTCTTCAGTGAGATTGTTGTTCTTCTTGTCCACAAAAGGTGGATGAATATGGGTATTCTATATATATAGATATAATATATATATATATATAATATATATATATATAGTATATATATAACTATATAATATGTATGTATATATATAACTGCCGAGAGTATAAATATCGCAATCGCTATTTTTCATGATATAAAGATTATTTAATTAATATTTGTTTTCCATAATTTTAAGTAACTTTTTATTCTTCTTCTTCTACCTCTTATCCTACTGCATAGAAGGTTCCATCTTTTCCTATCTTGGGCTACGCTCTCCACGTCAACCCAATTTCGTTGCAACATCGCTTTTAAGCAGTCCTCGTTTTGCGTAGTGGTGTAGCGGTTTGTAATATATAAATAAATGCAGTTATTATAATTATAAAGGTTCATTGAGATTTGTTCAAGTAGAGATAATCGTTCATTCGCGGGTATTATAATATTGACGAGATGCCTGAGTTGGTTGGCAAATGGAGGAAAACAGAAACGACGATAGTAGCATGAATGTAGACAAAACAAGATGAGATCCTACCTTGGAAAGACTGGATGCTGGTGTAAGATGCAGGGATACCTTTTTCTTCAATGTTCTGCTGTAAACGCACTCCACTCGCGTCGCTGAATAAGTAAAGATACCGAGATGATAAAATCCACGGTTTAACACAGATGCGGTAATTATAATAATATGCAGTTTTTTCACGCGTAGATAGTAATTGCGGTATTACAATATGATATTTCTAGTAGATAGGGTATAAAAATGCGGATTCTTCATATACGTAGATCACACAAGGCGGAATTACAGGAAGCTTCTTTTTTCACCAAAAACAATTGCACAGAGCTTAACGTGGCGTTAGGAACAATTTGAATTATATGTAGGTAAGACAAATATCGTTAGACATATTAAATGAAAGTAGGCGGAGTGGGATTAATTGGAGATAAAAAGGATTATGAGGACTGGATTGGTAGGCCTCATCTTACTGAAGTCCAATTCAGCCACGTGGTTGTGGCGTATTCCTTCATATTTATCATTAGCCAAACCACGTAGAATATCTGCTCTAGCAGTCTGTATGCCGCCTTCCGCAAGATATGCCCCAGCCACCATAACTGTGACTTCTATATAAACGTCAATAAGGGTTCTACTTCGAGACATTCTCTTATTTGAGTATTTCTGATTGAATCTTTAGTAACGCATTGCTTTTTTGCTTGTATGTGCTGCACAGAATAAAAATATCGTGTTTTTATTTTGTTTGTATTATAGCGAGCTATGGCGATTTTGTTTTCTCTGTCTACGTTATTTTTCTCCTTATATCCATTTTATCGATCAAAATATCTTTTAGACTTGAGTAAATATTATATTTTTGAAAAAAAAATGTAGGCTTTCAATTAATTATTAATATTTATACTTTTTGCTGCTGTTTCAAATGAAAAAACGCTTAATAATATTTTTCAAAAATGTATTAGAAAACAAGATATTAAATTCATAACAAAACAAATATTTTAAAAACTTTGATTGCGAAAAAAGATGTCTACACTTCCATGGACTCTAAAAATATCTTGAAACATTTTAATATCAAATACGTTGCTCCAAGCATACATTTAATTTTTTTGACAACTGATTTAGAATAAGAAATAGGATACTACGAAGAAATAATAGCTTTTTTTAGTCAAAATGTATCTTACATATAATCGGGTGTATTGCTTTCGTCTGAATAATATTTCATTAACTTGATTCAAATTCAGATTTTGTATATTTTGTTATGAATGCAAATATATTAAAATAATCTTTATAATACAGCAAAAAGTTTACAGAGTTTTGTAAGAAAATCTTAAGATTGCTTTCTTCGAATCAATTTAATTAACTTTATACATTTCCTTTTAATGATATTAAACATCCTAGTCTTATTTACCACGTGAAAAGTGATTATTTTATTTTTTAGATATTTCTGGAACCCTGTTTACAGCTTAGTAATTTAAGATTTATTATATTCTCAGTCTTTGATGAGATTTTTATTAAGAAAGTAGCACTTCTTTGAAGTATATTTTAAAGAGATTACCCGTGTTTTATGGGGCATATGTGGGTTCCACATCAAAGTATTTCTTAAGAATGTATTCTCATTAAAACGTAAAAAAATAGGTTAAATTCAGCCATTTTTTAAAGTGAAATACTTTTTTTGAATTTCTAGCTTCTACAGTAAATATTATATTTTACCTACAAAGTGTGAAATTTATATCGAAGGTTGAAAGCCAAAAGGACATTAGTGATTATTTCGAACTTTACAGGACAGCAAATGAAAGTTCTGTCAATCTGATTTTGTCAATGTTTCTTTTATTACTAAACGATTTCCATATGTGATTAGAATTAACAAATATGGAAATCGTTTAATAATAAAAGAAACATCGACAAAATCAGATTGACAACTTTATTTTGCTCTCCTGGAAAGTCCGAAATAATCACT
>JADDOH010018838.1:0-16515 GCA_016648135.1 Agrypnia vestita
TCCAAAAAATTTTCAAACCATGGGGGGGGGGGTTGTTACAGATTCCAGAAAATTCTTCGTTTAGCTACATCAACTTTCCAAAAATTTCACATAAAAAATACACTATTTAAAATGTGTTTCTCATACTTTCGATAACTTTGAAGTATATGTACTTTGTAATGTTCGCTTTGAAATGAAGTGTACTGTTTGAAGTTTATACTTTCAATAACTTTGGTGTTTGTAGTTTGTAGTGTGCACTACACATCAAAATGTGCGAAGTGTGCACTTCAATGTAGTGTAGTACTACATTGTAGTAGTGAGTACAGAGCGGACCCATCACTATAACTAACTACTAACTGACCATCACGCCGTTTCCCCGCAGGGGTAGGCAGAGAGGATTGAACGCCACACTCTTCTATCCTGGCACACCACTTTTGCCTCGGCCACATTCATACATCTTCTCACACAAGTTCTACGGTTGTTGCGGCTTTTAACGGGGCCTTCCTCAAATATGAGAAAAACTGTGCTCACCTTGCCAGACGATCGCCTTAATATATATCGTGATGATAGTTTCATCACGATATATAAAGGCGATTATTTACTTATTATTTAAAAAGTGCTAGTTAAAATGATCAGTGTGTGACAGATACCACTGCAAAATTTAAAACAACAATGATATTAAAATTGGGATTAATGCAAAGAAGAAAAATCAGAATCTCTAATTGCAGATAAAACTCGCAGATGTGATTGTTGCACATACGCCATCAAATCCGGCCTTGCAGCCGATTGCATTTGCGTGGTGACTGTACTCGCAACTTCCTCGCTGGCTGCTGCTAGTCGGCACTCGTCAGTCCACCCGAGCTTCCTCAGAGCGGGAGCGACCGACTGGCGAGCCGTGACGCCGCCGCGTAACACTGCAGCTCTGTAACTATATTTGCATCGGCTCTGATGTAACGTTGAGTGTTACGACGAATCGCAAACAGGAATAGTAGGTACGTGACGATTAGCAACGTAATAAATAAATCAACAACTTTCACGGTGTCTTTCACGCTAGCTGGAGTCAAGAAGGCGAACGGATTATTCAAATCAACACCGTGCAAATTTTAAAAGGCTAAATAATAAAGAAAAGCGGTTTATAACAATGGTTTAGAGACTAGAGGGAATTTGTATCTGATTACGGTTTTCTATCGATTGTTGCGCGGTATGATCGATAATCCTGAAATTATGCGGAGCCACAAAGACCACCAACATATATAGACATGAACTAAGGTAAATTTCTTGATACAATGTCTAGTTTCAAGACTATTGGTTTATTTTTTATGGGGTATTGCGCCGTTTTTTTTAGGGACCTTTCTGGCCGACGTTTAGGGTTCCATTGCAGGGTCTATCGTCAGGGCTGATGTCTGGTGATGATGATGATGGACCCTGCAATGGGATCCGAAACGTCGGCCAGGAAGATTGTAAAAATACGACATAATACCCAAAAAACATAATTTCTGTTAACCATAACCATTAATAATAATAATAATTAATAACCATAATTAACCACAAGTTCTGAACGGCCGTGAAAACCTAAGAACATTCTGGGTACCAATACGTTTGAACTGTTCAAAAAAAATACTACGGATTTGTAAATTTTGAAGCAATTATGAAAAGACCAAACTGAAAACTCCCAAAAAAAAAAATACTGGATACTTTTAGTAAATAAGTCACAATTTATTGCAAAAATATGTTTGAAGAAACTCGGTTTGGAACGAAATTTTATAAAATTTCAAAAAACAACGACTTACGTAAAAAATACATTTTATTTACTAGGAAATTTAATAAATACTTGAACTGCATAATATACGTGAGGGGGGACATATTTCACAGAGCGTCAATATAGATTGTTTAACATTTCAATATACAGGACCAATGCCGATGCCTGTTGAAAAAGCTGCCGTTATAATGCTGAGCAATTTCACTTTGGATATGGATCTGTTTCTTATCTTCAAAGGGGTTTTTCGAAGCGGGATTCTGATACAACTATGGCAAAAGTTCGCTCTGCATACTTATTATTAAATTAAATAATATATATAATAAGAATTTACGCATTAAATTTAAGTTTGTAATGCACTTATTATTTATTGAATAAATTGAATTGAATAACAACGCCCACCGACAAAACAACGTTAATCTATTTTTTTATGAATCTTGAATCCTTTTTGATGCGTATCATCTTAACTAACCACCCTTCTCCCTTTATACCCGTACAATCATCCTTTCACTCAGCCACCGGATATACAGGGCACTACGGCTGAGGAAAAAAGGTCGCTAAAGGGCCGCTAGAGCGTGAAGTAGACCGCCGCAGATGAAAAACCCTAAGCCCTAAGCAATTCTATTGCGTAAAACACGATATGATCGCATAAGACAATTTAATGAGCGATATGCTTCATTCACCCGACGAATACTTTCACCGGCAACAAAAATTTGTTTCATAAAGCGCTATAACTGAATAATATGTATGGAGTTATGTGAACACTATCCTACTGTTCAGTAATTCGAAATGAAAAACTAGAAACATCTATGATTTTTAAGGCAAATCGATTTTATTTTATATTTTATATATTTATATGAAATTATTTTGCTTTTTTAAAATTTATAAAATAGATTAACTTTACACCGAAAGATAATGACATTATTTGAAAATACGATTCCAAATTTATTCGTAACTTTTATAATATAAAACAACAATTTAAAAATGACACTAATCGATAAAATCCTAAAATCAATAAATTGCTCAAAGTAACATTTTTGGATACAGCCCATAAAACTATCTCCGCTGAAAACACTTACTGGCGGTAAATATTGTATGTTTGTTGACCCTATGTACAATAAAAATAAAAATCATCTCCTTGCGCGTATAAAAATCGCGTTTTACGAGTATACCAATAAAAACATGACAAATTCTTCTTAACTCAAAAACTAAAAGTAATTGATTAGAAAAAAGTTGAATATACGAAACAATGTGTGGAGATTGTGACAATACGATATAATTAAATACGAGAGTTGTTGCCAAAAACGTGATAACTTTTCGAAATTTGCCAACCATATAATCGGCCCGATTCTGAAAATAACAATGTCTAGATCTTTAAGATCTTTATCCCAACACTTAATAGACGATAATAATAATTAAAAATGTCCAGAGCGGATTTTGCTATTCTACGGCTCAAATACACTGTATTAAAATATGATATAAGAAAGATTGTTTCTTACAAACGTATTAATTTCTTCATCTACAGCGTCCAGATGAAATATCATGGCTAAACTTGACCGCGTTACCGCGTATTCAAACTTTCCCATCTTGACATTTGACAGATAACAATTTACATCTTTCTCCCTCCCTCTATATATATCTCATGTAGAAACTTACAGAAATAAACACCGACGTAAAGCTATGTCTTGTTTATTATCGTCTATTAAGTGTTGGGATAAAGATCTTAAAGATCCAGACATATCTGTCAAATGTCAGGATGGGAAGATTTGAATACGCAGTAACGCCGAACACGGTTATGACAAGTTTAGCCATGATATTTCATCTGGACGCTGTGGATGAAGAAACTAATACGTTTGTAAGAAACAATCTTTCTTATATCATATTTTAATACAGTGTATTTGAGCCGTAGAATAGCAAAATCCGCTCTGGACATTTTTAATTATTATTATCGTCTATTAAGTGTTGGGATAAAGATCTTAAGATCTAGACATTGTTATTTTCAGAATACGGATGAATGAATGATACGAACCACAAAATTTCGATAGTCATAAATTAAAACTTCTCCACTCTGTACCTCATAAAGTATTGATATTGAACAATTTTGAAACCGTTAAAATTAAAAAAATAATAATAAAACGCTTATGAATAACATCGCATTTTACTACACGTCCCCGATTTTGGGCTTGTTCCCATTAATGACCAAAAAAATAATACCAGAATTGGTTGACAACATTCTGTATTTAGGTTAGTTATTAATTACGCCTGATGATTAGAGGGACAGCTCCTTTCGAAACAGTGTAGGGAGATTATTATTGACTCAACACAATTTCAGTGTCATGCATACTTGACCCAATTTGGCATTGCAAATGCTGACAAAAATAATTAAGGTCAAACACTGTAGTGTTGTTATGATAATACTGCTGAGTCGGGCCAAAAGAGTTGTTAATAAATTAAGGACACGATACTGCAAACGAAGATAATGAAACGGAAGCAAAATTGGGTAAGTGACATAGAGGGTGTGTATGCGAGCTGGAATGCAACAAATGAGATCACATCATAATTTAGTGTCTATGGTCGGCCTTGTTACGCTCTCGTCTCGGGAGGACCTTCTTTGCTACCGGAGTTTACCTCTGGTAAGAAATTAACCGCAACGGTCTTTCATTCAACAACCACGCCATTACCTAAAGTAGTGGCAAAATAATTCAACGTGTGTATATTACAAAATGTAATTTAGTGCAAATTAAAATAATAAATGTGATTTTAAAAAGTTTCTTACTTCTTTTAAATTAATAATTATGTTCAATCACAAAGAAAACGCTATAAACATGAAAAATATTTGAAAAAATTGATTTTATGGAACGGATTAGGATTCTCACGAAAAGAGACGATGCGACAGCTGAATAATGGCTGTTTGGTGCGTTTTACGGGGGAATAAATCACGCGGAGAACGTACGGAACGGCAAATCACGGAACGCAAGCCAAGAAACCGGTCGTGAAGGAAAAACGGTTGAAAAAGACGTTTCCGATTTGCGAGTTAAGAGTCTATTCATAAAAAGGTAGCTTTGGAAACAAGTTGCAGAATTAATGACGTGTCATTTGCCGCACGCAACGCATTACCGGCCCGGCACGACACATTCGTGAATGGAAAATAATATATGTACTCCGTTATGATGGACACTTTAATGACGAGCATGTTCAACATTCACTGCAGCATTAAAAAAAATCCATAAAACACGCGAAATAAAAACGTACACCATTCGGAAGTGACAAAACTACATTATCTGCATATCAAATTAATGTAATTAGGTAATTAATTATACCCAAATACGTCCGAAACACTCTGAACCGAAAACAAATGCAATCGTAAAATGTGAAAACAAATTTCACTCAAATAGTTTCACTCTGATTGAAAATACATAATTTTCTATGTATCGATGAACGTCAATGACAGATGGTGTGACAAAATGTGTAACAACAATAAAAACAATGTGTTACAAAAATCCTTTTTTTTTTGGATAATTCTCTACGCAACAATGTCCGTTACTAACACTGCCAGATGGCATAAACAATGATGATAATAAGCAAAAAAGCGTAATCTCTATTTAAAAACGTCCATTATTAGCACTACCAAGACGCTACGCTAGATGGTGCTGTTCCCACAACCTTAACTCGCGGCCGAAATACGTCATCCATGTCGTGTCGGTTTATATGTAGCTAGTCTTCTAAATGTAATAATTTCGCTGTCCGTCTGTCTGTCGGTCCGTAAATTCGTAATTTGCCGGAATTAAAACTTTAGATAATTAGAGTGTGGCACGCAATCAACGCGCGGCTCAAGCAACACGCAAAGATCGAAATTACACGGTACTGACATTTTCATATTATTATTTTATTATATTTAATTTTAGGTTTAACCGAATGATCAATTAAAAAAAAAACAAATGGTTTTCTATTCATCAATTTTCAGTTTCGAAATCCTTCAATTATTATGTCCCGTGATTTTGCACGGGTGTGCGACTAGTATTTAATGAAAAGAAGTCGCATCAGATTCACCTGTGCCAATAAAGCCTAATAAAGTAGGCAGAGGATATAATGCCACGCTCTTCCGTCCTAGCGCACTACTTTTGCTCGTTCACTTAAGGGGGGGGGGTAAGGTTTTTAACTTTTTTTTGCATTTTATTTTTAATTTTTTAAATGAATGTATTAGGTCCTTACATATGAAATTGGCGTTTTGCCGTACTGGCAAATTTGATCTCAAATATCTTCTCTTTGGTTAGGAATTCCAAATCCAAATTTATACAGCTATTTACTCATGTATTTGTGTTTTGAAAATTATAATTCATTTGTTTTTTCCTCAATTGTTTTTTTCTTTGCGTCACTCAGCTTACAAAATGAAAAACTTGAAATATCGCGTTATTTTCGAGTACGAGTTCCACCGTGGCACCAGTGCTGCAGAAACGGCTCGAAGGATTAATGATGTGTATGGCGACGGTGCCGCAAAAGAAAACACAGTGCGTTTTTGGTTCCAACGTTTTCGTTCTGGAAATTTCGACCTGCAGAACAAGCCCCGTGGACGGCCGGAGACCAAAGTTGATAATGAAGAATTGAAGGCTATTGTGGAAGCGGATCCATCGCAAACCACATCCGAGTTAGCTGCAGGCTGCGGTGTTAGTGATAAAACTGTTTTAATCCACTTGAAGCAAATTGGTAAGGTGAAAAAGCTTGAAAGGTGGGTACCTCACGAATTGAGTGAAGCAAATCAACAAACGCGCGTTGACTGCTGCGTTGCATTACTCAACCGGCACAATAATGAAGGGATTTTAAATCGAATCATTACCTGTGATGAAAAGTGGATCCTGTACGATAATCGGAAGCGCTCATCGCAATGGCTGAACCCTGCCGAACCAGCCAAACCATGCCCCAAGCGAAAATTGACTCCAAAAAAGTTACTTGTGAGCGTTAGGTGGACTAGTGCTGGTGTCGTTCACTACAGCTTTCTTAAATCTGGCCAGACGATTACGGCAGATGTCTATTGTCAGCAACTGCAAACCATGATGGAAAAGCTAGCTGCTAAACAACCGAGGCTGGTTAATCGCTCTAGGCCACTGCTGCTTCATGATAACGCTAGACCACACACTGCACAACAGACGGCTACCAAATTAGAGGAGCTTCAATTGGAATGTCTAAGACATCCACCGTACTCTCCGGACCTTGCCCCAACAGATTACCATTTTTTTCGAAATTTGGATAACTTCTTGCAAAGGAAAAAATTCAACTCCGATGGGGCAGTCCAAACCGCCTCCAAAGATTTTATTGATTCCCGTCCGAATGGTTTTTTTAGTAAAGGGATCGATGAACTACCTAAGAGATGGCAAAAGTGCATAGATAGCAATGGTACATACTTTGATTAAATAAATATATTATAATAAAAAAAAATTCGACTGTATGTTCCTCCCATACTAAATGCCAATTTCGTATGTAAGGACCTAATATAACACCGCAAGAATATTGTGTCAAAATTTCAAGTTCAATCGGAGCAAAATTGACGAAATTATGAACATTTGAGCGATACTCAGACTGATTTTCTATACCTGCTCGGGCAGCTAAGAGACGCGCTCACCTGAGGACTACCGGACGTTCTATTGTATTGGAAGAGTTTTGCGTAGACAAGGACAAAAAGATGCTGATGATGAAAGCTCTTTGCTGTGTGAACATGGCATCGACGATTATGTGTAAGTATAAAATAAGTGTTGAGTTTTATTTTGAATTTTACAGTGTGCAAAACTTTAAAGCGTTTTCCCCACACCTCACGTTTTCAAAGTCGGTGTCCATCATAACTTCAAAACTACTGCACCGATCCTTTTGAAATTTTGAACACTATTTCTGTACATAATTTACGAGGTAACGCTGGAGACTTTTTCAAATATGTTATTAATTTTTATTTTTTAATAACAAATTAGTCGATATTTTTCGCAAAAAATCGCGTTTTTCCTTTCAAAGTGTTCCAAAAAATTGAAAAATTGAAATTTCAAAAAACCCTCCCAGCGTTACCTGGGAAAATCTATTATCTAACGAATGAACTTTGATTTTTTGATTTCAGATGATCTAGCACCAAGTTATGATGGACACCGCAATTCTACTTTTTTCCGAGACACGTTCGAATAATTGCTGCCATTACCGTATTTTTTAATATTTCTTCTTGAAAATTTTACACAATATTCTTCAAATGCCATATTTTAATGTACCATTGGTTTTAATAAAGAGATTTTAACTGTGTCGTCATAAAAAATTCACAAAAACATGCCTTTTTATGTACGAATTAACCTTACCCCCCCCTTAAATACGTCTTCCCATGCATGTTCGTCGTTTTTTGAATCTTTTTAGAAGGCCGTTCATATTTGGGTTTCCTGATCAGGCCAGGTCTTTCGTGGAAATTTTGGTATAAAATTAGAATCATAAAGCGAATAACGGCAGCGGTAGTAAATCACAGAAACGGAATTATTAAAAACTCGACAAAAAGAAAAAACGTGACGCTTCAGATTACTCGAGCCATCCATGACCAAACAGTCAAGGAAAATGACTAAATTATGTTCAGTATGAACCGTAAGTCGTGCACCGTAGACACACAATAATTAAACGGAGCACAATCATAATTTCACATTTTTTCTAAATTAAATTATGTGCGAGATTTACTTATAAACACTTCCAAATTCTGTAGCTGAATAATTCATTCGCAATAAAATGGCAAAAGGAACGTTTCAACGTGTTCAGGAATCAAGAAGCTAAAGAGTAGGATGAGGTGATCAATTCAAACATGCTTTAACATAAATAAAATCGGTCAACACAAAAATTCTCCCGCAGATAAAAATTTCAGTAACTTTATGTACTATGGGATGCTGAATAGGAATCGATTCCAAAATCTTCCAGCGTACACAGTCTTTGAGGAAAATTGGATGAAATATAATGATTTTTTCTCATATACTGATTTCAATACAGTACTCCACCCTTCATTATTAACTTCTATCTGATCAACTATCCTAATTTCTAATGTTTGTCTGTCCGCAACTCTCCGGAATTGGGCTGGAATTACAACACTGATGATGACTAGCCGCTAATGAGGCCCGGGCGCTCGAGTGTGACACGTCAATCAACGCGCGTCTATCATTGTCAATCATTCACGGGTTTACGGCTAGTTAATATTAAAATTATAGGTTATTATTCTCGACTCCAGTTATTATTATCACTCTTACGGCATCGTCAGCGCACTTGGCGCGTTCACGTTCAAGTTCACCGAATAACCGACAAATCGTTAAAATTGAACGATTTAAATCGTGACTTGGATATACAAAAGATGACCATCTTCAACAGCAGAACCCTCTTGAAAAAAAAAGGAAACGTATTCCAGAAGAAGGGAGTCATAAATGTGTAATGAAGGACGTAATTTTGATAACGGCTACACTACCACGATTTAAACTGTCGCGAGACACAACAAAATAGAATCTACATAAAAATATTATTGTTAAGCTCAATTAAGTTACTCGTACCAACGACGTAAAATCAAAATATGAGGAAAAAATAAAAATGAGGTTATTGCTATATAAAACAGTAGTATTTGTATTATTAATATTTAAAGCATTAACTTTGTGGTTAGACATTATAGAGTGTTAGTTAACTTAGTAAAAACCACTATCAGATTTAAGGTCTACCGGTTTCGAGACATACCCGTCTCTTCGTCAGGACCAATACTTCACTATTATGTTCACAACACTATCCTCCACAGCCATAGTATTTTTAAACATTCACCAATATTTAGTATTTGTACTGGATACAACGATCGTAAGTGAAATGTGTGCTGACCTAAAAGTTGTAGCAATTATTGCTCACAGGTCTTCAAAAAGTGTATACAAAATATCTTGCTTTTTTTATGAATAGAACAGCCGAGCAAAAAACGGCAATTTTTTTAATGATAACTTTACAAGGCAACAAAAAAATTTTTGTTCTCAGAATATCTGCTATATGTATTTAATTTACTAGTGTGCAACTTGTGTTGTACGCTGTACACTGCGCTCCACGCGAGCGTCATCAATCAACCAGTTCGGGGGACACTCGCAAAGAATGGCGTGAAACTTGCGCGACAAGCTCGTATTATCCGCGTACCCAGACAATTGCACAACGCTAATTTTCTACACCTCGGAATCTGGTGAGCGCGGCTATGTAATAAGCGGTAATATCCACCCGGCCGCAAGTTGTGCGATGTTGAATCATGCACTTATTATCCATGTAAAAGTGGTAAAAATGATTTTGCAACAAGTCTACTTCTCCGACTGAGCAAAGTAATTTTTATCCACGCAGCTCGTTAGCAAAATTTTGGTTAAGTTGTGTAATAGCATACTTAGTAGAACGTTTTTTGCTGGCTATTGTTTCGAGTTTTGATTCGATTTCGAAGCCGCGTTCCACATATCATCACCCAGTCATTCGTGGTTATTATTTTCGAAATTTAAACGCTCTTGCGGCGCTGGGTTGACACTGTGGCGCACACCACTTTAATGAAGGTCAATAATATCGCGCGCTCAACTTGTTTACGTACCACGTGTCGCGTGCATAAATTATAGAATTTGTTTATAATTTTTCTACATGGTACAGTTGCCGGCAAATTTCTTGAAATTTTTTGGCGTAGTGGGGGAATGCGCAGAAGACAAAATTTGGGTCTCTTTGGTGGAATAGTACATGCGCAAACTTCCCCCCACTACGCCGTAAAATTTCAAAAAGTTTGCCGGCAACTGTATATATAGTCCTAGGGCTATTACAAACTGTACAAATGATAGTGTAAACTAGTGAAGGGCAAACTACATTTCAAAATGAAGACTACAACACGCACATGTTCACCAGTTTGAAGACTACAAAGTGTGCGCTACATTTGTAGTAGGTACCGAAACATTACACACTTCATCTACTTCAATAAACTACATAAAGTGAACTAATTGTAGTAGGTATTGCAAAATTGTTTTATCCACATCCATACCTCCATCAATAATTATTTCTTTTTATCTACATCAACTTCACAAAAATATCGGCCAAAAATTTCACATATTAAAAGGTCACACTTCAATTTATTGAACATCAAACGAACAAAAAAGTTCATAAAATTTAAAGTGTTCGTTTGGCGTGTGTAGTTTGCAGAGTGCATTTTAAAGTGTGCTATTTGAAGTATGTAGTTTAAGGTGTGTGTAGTATGTAGTGTGCAGTTCACTTTCAAACGTGGAGTGTACACTTCAGTATGATGTAGTACTACAATGTAGTACTTAGCAAATAACGGACCCATCACTAGTGTAAACGTGTTAGGTATTTATATGTATTTATTCAAGTAAAAAAAATCTGGGAATGTCTAGAACATAACACACTATGTAAAGAAAGGTATGCCTGAATTCATAGTACACACGGGGTGAATTAATGTTACACCTGTGAATTACAATTAAATTTACGACATACCTATTTTATCTTCAACAAATAATATTATCATAAGAATTCCGATATCTGATAGCGATCGACATTTACTTGATAAACTTTGAAAGAAAACTTAAAAACCTGCGAGTTTATTTCACAATATACAAATATTTGTGTACATTAAAAAAAAACAGTACATCGTTTGAAATCAATAAAATAATTTTGATATTTCCCATAAAACTCCACTGTTCCGCGCCCCAAATTTCGTAACAACCTTAAATATTGTGATAAAAATGTGCTACAAACCTATCGATGTTGTCATACTTAAGATTACGTGCCTATAAATCAAATCGGTTCAAGGATAGACGATATCAGTCATAGAAAAAAATATTTACTCTTTTGAAAGTTTGTATTTCATATCGTAAAACAAACACGGCACCCGAGCTATTTAACTGGAATATGAATACTAATTAAACAAACATAATAAAGTGGATACAAATTCAACCGTTATTTTAAATCAAATATAATAATTTCGTTTTCTATCCGTAACTTCGTGCAACGTCCGTAATTTCGTTCGAATTCACTTTTGTGGTGTAATAATTCTGTATAATCATGTTTTTTCAGAATTTTCTAATCATTTATTAGAAAATGATCACGGTTTTGATAAAAAATTAGGACTTTCTATTTTACACATAAACAATTTTGGTCTGAAATTGAATAATTTAGAATCATTAGAAATTAGCAAAGCTTGTAAAAATAAACAAAATCTAATTAAGTAATCAATTAAATTTAACTACTAGTTAAATTTTAAAAAAATCCAATTGTGTTTAATCAAGAACTTCAGCAATAATATTTAAAAATAATTATTCAATTAATTTGGAAAAACAAAAGACATTATTCATTTTGATATTTTGGAAACATGTAAGTGTAATTAATAAATTTAAGTAGATATAAAAAAATGATAAAATCTTTTTTTTTAAATGTCGACTTCAAAGTTGCTCAACCAATTGAAAAAAAAAATTACGCTATAAAGAAGTTACGGACGTTACACTAAGTTATGACGGACGAACGGAAGGACAACGAAATTATTATAATTGGGATTTCATTGGAAGTCTGTTTGACAGTCGCAATTTAATAGAGTAATCAGTTTAATGTATGCCCAAAAGTTTTTAAAGGTTTTTAAAGTCGGTATTAAGTATCTCTCATCTCGTACGTCAAGATTTTGATAACTTTACATTTATATTTATTTATTTGTTTACGCCCATTAGGCTTTTACATAAAGAGTATAAAATAAATTTCAAAAAGCACATACATTAAACATACATATGTCACAGGATAGATGAAAAGGTTGGGAGGTGGTGAACCTGGAGTACATTTTCTTGGATTGTGGATATGGTAAGCCATTACTGACACTAAAGAGTCGAAAAATTGAATTAAAACGATTTTGAAGACAGATGTAAAAATGTCGTCGTCACCTATCATAATCTATGTTGATACAACTATAATCTAAGGTGACGCAATCTATGTTGATACAACTATAATCTAAGGTGACGCTTTGGACTTGGATGATGTCTATTTTCAGCAAGATGGGGCTGCGAGTCTCAATTACGCAAAAATGTGTTGGAAAATTTCGTCACAAGGGTGGCTATTTGTAAAACATGCCGAGTGTGCCATTTGACAGAAGATACTGTTCAACGATTAATGGGAAAGTTGGTCAATTTATTGTTTCAGAGGTACGTTTATTAAACTTCATAATCACACTCAAGAGGGCATTATCTATCAATTGAGATTGATAATACCCCTTCACAAGGCGAAACGCGAAGAAAAATAAACGCAGAACTTAAAAAACGAGTGTTTTTATTTCCATATGTGGAAACTTTGAACTTAATATTAAAATAAAATATGACATAAATCAAAATAATGCTTAAATTTGGATCGCGTATTGTTACTAATCTCCGCGAACTAAAGATCATCTCGGCAAAATTCAAATTGAAACGTCTCAATTAATAAACCGTCGATTTCACTTTCAAGTCATAAATTATTCAATCTCTGTCGTTAACTATTCATGAAAGTATCAAACGGCATAGTTTTATTGGTCACTTATCATTCCGCGCGGATCGCAATCAGGACTCGCCCATCGACTAGAGAATCTGACGGCAGGTACGGCATCCGAAAGGAAATTAAATAAAGCTGGCGTTAGTTAGAACAGCGATCGATTCAGTAAACAGCCGATATCGTGATCGTGCGTGTTATAACAAAACGTTTTGAAAGGAAAGTGGATATTTTCAGTTTCTATGATGGTCAGTCAAGTCGTAGAATTCAATTAAGTTGCAATAATAATAGAGAGGTGTTTTAGTTTGCACCATATAATTAATTTAATTAAATGACTAGTAAAAGAGAGAACCAAAACAAACTAGTATTTTAAATGAAAGACTTTTAAAATAGGTGTATGAGAGTGAACATCTTTTTCGTTTTATTTTAATGAGACACTAACAGAACACTTACAAAAAAATACAACAATATATTACTTATTATTAGCCGTATACCCGTAAAATCATGGTCTTTGTAACAAGTTTTAATAATTTTAATTTTTAATAATTTCTTTATACTAAGTCTTTTTTAAGACCTAGTATAGTGGCTGTAACCCGTAAAAATGGCGGAACATTGCCACAGTATATACCTATTTATAATATCTTATAATAATTTGTTTTTTTAGCCGTGATTTCGAATGAAATTACGGATGTTACGTGAATTTACGCCCGGGGTCCCCCCCATCTCCGACCGTTTAATTTGTTTTCTTGAAATTATTATATTTAGATTTCAAATAAAACCCAATATTCCAATTAAAAGTGTCTTTCGGCCTGCTCTATTCGATATGCATATCAAACATAATAATTTCGTTGTCTGTCCGTCCGTCCATCTGTCCCCGTAACTTCGTGTAACGTCCGCAAATTCGTTCGAATTCACGGCTAAAAAAACGAAATTAAAAGGCCGAAGATGGGAATTGAACCCCGGGCCAGCAAACCCGAACCGACCGCTCTAGGTATGTTGCTACGTCCGCCTCTCCGTGGACCGCCCAAAAGATACTATAAATGTATACTAGGGCTTAGCAAAGACGCGAACTAATGTTTCGTCATTTTTTACGGTTTAAGTATTAAATCGATCATGTACGAAATAGGCACATGACATGCACAGCGATTAGGTGAGAACACGAACTAACCTTAGGGGCTGCTGCCAATTTTGAAATTCGTTTACTTAAATAAATTTAAATAATTAGACGCTGACGTTTGCATAAAAGACAACTTCTTATGTACACCATTGACCTCAATAAAACGAAGTTGAATAATTTCTTCCTACAGTTTGATCACAATTATTTAAAGAATTTTGTTGGAGGTGGAAACTGGACCGATTGAGTAGTTCACCCGACGCAGACAGACACAAAGCTAAATCACTATTATAAAACTTAAAGTGGGCGGTCAAGTACGACCGTCGCAATAGTACGGAGTCTTTTGTACACGAGCGGCCAGAATTAACGCAATCGACAGCTGGTGATTTTTATTTTTTACAAAACCACCGACCGTGGCGACGCAGCGGCCGCGCGGCTCGATTGGGAGTACGGCGAGACGCATGAATCGGTATTGTTTCAGCAGTCGGCCTTTGTGATTCAGAGAGCCTACGACAACAGCGTTTAATTAAAACAAAAATGTCAGGTGGTCATGGGTGATCAAGCGTTGCAATGCTGTATTTCTGTACAGAAAAGAATTGAAATACGCATAAACTTGAAAATCGGTGAAGCTTCCGTCGAGATGAATTGTTAGATATATTTCAGAATAAATTTGTAAATAATATTTAAGAACAAAGACGAAAGTTCAAAATTATCATTTATTATTATTAATATGTACAGGGTGTATCATAGCTAGTAGCAAAAACTTTACAGGTGGACTCCTGCCTTGATAATGAGTCAAAAATGTTCGAGTAACCACGACCTTAATATCAATAGCAATGGAGATATGCAATATCAAAGTTTGCATTTTTTTAAAAATAATTCTTACTTATTTTATGCAAAAAGTTGAAATATCATGATAGTAAATTAAATCAGTAAATAAAAAATTCATTCGCTTTTCATATATTTCAATTCATATATCTTTTTAATACAAGTCGAATAAAATGATAGAAACATTGCAATAATTGAAAATAAAATTTAAAAAAAAAATTTTTTTAATGGTTCACAAACAATGAAAAACATATAACAATATATAGATAATACAATTGTAATACAATTAGTTTAAATGCTTTTCATCACTTAAATGTGAACACAGCTAACATAGAGATAAAAGTTGTATTGAAGCGAATGAATTTTTCATAATTGATAAAAATTACTATACGATAATATAACGATATACCAACTTTTTGGAAGAAAAAGTCAGGAATATTGAAAAAAAATACAAGCAATTTTTAACATTGCGTATCTCCATAACTACTGAATTAGATCATGGTTGCTTGAAAATTTTCGCTTCATTATTAAGGCAGGATTCCACCTGGAAGGTTTTTGCTACTAGCTATGAGACACTCTGTTTATTAATTATCAATTATCCGACTATTCTCAGACCAATTGTACATACATATTAAGGGAAAAGGTGAAGAACACGAACAGCAAGTTTTGTACGATGAACCAGATATCGCGGCTACCCTAAAGATCCCTCGACCAGCTTACAAGATAAGCAAGGTTGCCCTCTTCAAGGTACCCATGGAAGGCATTGTATCAGCAAACCCAAGGGACTTGAAGAAAATGGGTCGATCATTTTGGTGCACACGACGAGGACTCGCTGTTAGGGAAAACGTCAGTGGCGAAACAGCATGAGAAGGCAAGCATCCTCCATGGATGGTTGTCACACGATCTAGCATCATTACGTGGCTTTAGCATTAACCTCACGAGAAAATTGATACGTTTCGTTGAAGAGACGTCTCAAATTATTTTGAAATGTACTTTTGTTTTCAACGTATCTATATTTTTAATAGCTGTGTCGTGGTGCTTAGTCAGATGGATTAAACATACAATTTTATCGAATCGGAACACAAACAATTTTTTAAACGAATGTATAACATCGCAAGAATATTGTGTCAAAATTTCAAGTCAATCGGAGCAAAATTGACGAAATTATGAACATTTGAGCGATACTCAGACTGATTTTCTATACCTGCTCGGGCAGCTGAGAGACGCGCTCACCTGAGGACTACCGGACGTGCTTATTGTATTGGAAGAGTTTTGTGTAGACAAGGACAAAAAGATGCTGATGATGAAAGCTCTTTGCTGTGTGAACATGGCATCGACGATTATG
>JADDOH010018839.1:0-22803 GCA_016648135.1 Agrypnia vestita
TTTTTAGATTTTTGAATTTTACATTTCATTTTATTTTACTGTCATTTTTATTGCTTCTTGAGTTTCAGATTTGATTTGTTTACAATTATTTCGTTTTGTTGTAATTTTGTTGCTTCTTGAATTTCAGACATAATTATTTTAATTTGTTGTAGTTTTATTGATTGCTGACTTTCATATTTGATTTGATAACTATTATTTCATTTGATGTAATTTTGTTATGCTTTATTTTATTCACTTAATGTTTTATTTTTCTTTATATATTACTTTATAAATTGTTTTTGATAGAATCATACCTTATCTCCTTTTTTAATTATTATCTATCAATCTATACATCTTTATATACATTGTTTTTTTAATGGTACGTTGTACCAAGTGTTAAATAAATAAATAAATAAAATAAACGATCGTACAGTGTCACCAAAGAATTTCAGCTTTGTCCATGCGTTAACACGCTATGAGCTCTATCATAGCATCGATTCGTGATTGAACTTAACGTGGGCGATCGATAATTTAATTTAGCTCGCAGTAGGAGATCTGAAATTCCTTTATGGATTTTTAAATAATTGTTGAGCATGGCCACGCCCTCGCGACAAGAGATATTGTTCGATTCGATTCTCAACTTCAAGTATGCCAGGAAGATTCATTGTTCAGTGTGGGATAGATACTCCAGGTCGAGCTATTCCTGTTGTAGTTGTTCTAGCAATAATAACACTAATTGACGGTAGCGCGATCATCCATTACAACCATCATTTTTCTTTTAATATCATTGAAAGATTTGGCAGATACTTCGTGGTGCAACATTATAATTTCAAATATGTTTTAATATACTTTGTAATACACACACAATATGAGTTATTAATTTACAACTATAGTTTCGAGAGGAGCAGTCCCTCTCAGTCCCTGACCTACCCAATTAGATTGATAAATTTTGTATTTAAGTTAGTTATTATCTATACCTGATGATGAGAGGGACTGCTCCTCTCGAAACTATAGTTGTAAATTAATAACTCATATTGTGTGTGTATTACAAAGTATATTAAAACATATTTGAAATCATTTTTCTTTTTTATGGATATTTTTTATATTTTATATATTTTCTGTTGAATATGTAATTTGATTACTTTACACTTTACTTTAAATGTACACAGCGGGCCATGGAAAGGCAGATGCTCGGCGTGCGCCTTCGAGATAAAATCAGAAATGAAGAAATAAGACGCCGAACAAAAGTTGCCGATATTATGGACCGTAATGCGAAACTAAAACGGCAGCGGGCTGGACGTGTGGCTCGACAGGAGGATACTAGATGGGCACCCAGAATCCTACAGTGGAGGCCCCGGACGAAGAATAGAAGCGTCGGAAGACCTCCCGAAAGGTGGTCTGACGACATTGTCCAGCAAGCAGGAAGAACCTGGATGCGAAGGGAGAGAAACAGATGAGTGGAAGAAAATGGAAGAGGCCTACGTCCAGCAGTGGAGGGAAAAAGGCTAAGGAAGAAGAAGAAGAAGACACTTTACTTTGTACTGATTGCTGTTATTTTTCTGATGTGTGTGTGTGTGTGTGTGAGTGTATGCCAAATTATTTAATTATATGATTACATTTTATATTGCTTCCCATAGTCCTCGTTGCACTTACACTTACTAAGTGATAAATAGGATTAATTTGGGTTCACTCTTATCTATTCGTCATTCTTCGATGGATTCTGATTGGCATTAATGACGCTTTAGATAGCAAATACATTATTATATTTTTAATCAGTTTAAGAAACATAAGAAAAAATACTAATCTAACCTAACCAGATGCACCACTAAACTCAAGTGAATGATCAATGAATCATCTGTAATAGAACGAGAACAAAAGATAATGGTGTAAACTGAGTCTGTAGACAGTGCTGGGGAGAAAACAACAAAGTGGCGGACAAATAACAGAAAAGGTCCTTAATTTATCTACATATTTCTACTTTATATCGTTTTACAAGAAACCTGTAGTTAGCTCAATTCATAAATAATTACATTTAAATATTGAAACATGAAAACATCAACATTGAATATTGACAAAGGCGTCATCTTTCCAGAAAACATGACGTAACTTAACACGTGGATTCATCGTCCTTATTTATATTTTATCCATGGTGACATGTAACCACATAAATTCTCCTTTCTTTTAGGCGAAGAAACTGAATACAGCCGATAATAAAACATGTCATAGCTTTATTTTTCGGAAATGCTTGCCAAATTTCCGTCAATATCTACGATTACAAAAAGGTACAATCTAACGGATGTGATTACTGGACTCAATGTAAAATTCTTTATTTTATCTTTGTTAATCGCTTTGAATCGAGTTGACGAGCGAGTGATATTAAAAATGTAACTATGAATTGAATAATCTATAAAGTGCATATTTCGTTGACTCAGTACTTCATTGGTATGGTGATTTTGATGATATCTCTAGAAGCTGGTTAGAAAAATCCGAAAGATCATTATAACTAAGGCATTTTAAGTGTTCTATTATTAATGTTAAAACTAAGTGTCATTTAAATATTGACCACCATGACTGACGCTACGTCCTCTCCTAACAATTCTTGCATACTTTATTTTATCGATCAGTTAGTGTGCGTCCATTGCACCTATCAATTAATTCATGTGGTTTACATAAATAAATTAATTATTTGTAATTTAAATTTAAATTTTTCACACATTTAATATAGGGCTACAAATTTAACACAAAAACGGAATAGATTTGCGACTACAATTAGAAATAGTAAATAAACAAATAAATTTATCTAATAGTACGATTTTAAAGTTGTTCTTTCTCTCCTCGCTTAACCCCTCGCCTTTCCTTCCCCTATCTAGAAACATTGTGTCCCTCTCTGATTTTCTTTCCCTATTACACTTGTCCTGAATAAGGATGAGACCAACCGAAACTAGTTGATGAATGTATATTATGTAGTAATATGTGATTTAAATCTAAGTATTTTATTTTATTTTAAATTTAATATAATATCAAGCCACAAAGTGATTTCTTGATTTGAAAATTTTATGAAAATTCATTTTTTTTCCTTCTTGAGGTTCTTGCTTTTCATGAGACAATCTATTATTTCTGTGTAAATTTTCATGATCAGAAAGTTAGTTTTGACAAAAGCGTCTACAAATTAAAACAACAGAAATTCACAAATAAAATGTTGTCTGTTCCCATCCGGGGTGAGTTTAGGCTCCTTGCAGGATTTGTCCCTTACCCGTTTAGTTGCGGCATATCACCTCTAAAAAGAATCTACGAGTCTATCAAACCATCAGTGCACGGCACCTCATCTTTAACCCATCATCTCTCCTGCACCCATGGGAACACTGAGCCAAACCTTATTCGCCAAATCCTGGTCTTCCGACACAGCGCTCGCCGGCAGAACCCAGGATATTAAAATCATAAATTAAATAATAAAACTGGTATAACTCAAACAATACACACTTGATCCGAAGTTGCCAGTATGCTAATAACTCAGAAACAATATGCAAGCAAAGATAATGCGCCTTTGTTTGATAATTAACGCTCATATTTAGTCACCATGAAGTTTCCTCGCCACCATGAAATTATCGGTCAACTATAATCGCAAACAGACGACACGCTTGCAACCTTGCAACGAGTGACTTTAGAAAGGCCTGGAGGTCTTACTTTACAGGGCCATCCAGAGATGTATATACATATGTAATATTTACAGCCATGTCAGTGAGACGCATTCAGCTGGTTAGGGAGCTAGAGTGTGCCTTCAAAATACCAGTCAAAAGTCTCCCAGTACCAAATCCAAGACATTGTCAACATTTTCTAGAAATACAATAGTATTTTGATTTCTACTTTGGAGCCGCCTTCAACACTATACAGCAAACTCCGACCATGTGTATACAGGATGTACCAGAGCTAGCAGCAGAAACTTGGCCGGTAGATTCCTGCCTATGTCATGAGTCTAAAATGTTCAATCAACCATGACCTAATGTCAATAGTTACAGTGATATGTATTATCAAATTTTGCAATTTTTTTCAATATTTCTGACTTATTTTTTGCAAAAAGTTGAACCATCATTACAGTAACTTATATCGATTATGAAAAAATCATTTGGTTCAATACAACTTGAATAAAATGATAAAAACCTTCGGAAAAAAAACATTTTTCAATTTTTGGAAGGTTTTTATCATTTTATTCGACTTGTATTAAAGCGAATGAATTTCCCATAATCGATACAAACTACTTCAATTATAGTTCAACTTTTTGCATAAAATAAGTCAGAAATATTGAAAAAAAAAATGCAAAATTTGATATTGCATATCTCCATAATCATTGATATTAGGTCATGGTTGCTTGAACATTTTAGACTCACAACGTAGGCAGGAATCTACCGGCCAAGTTTCTGCTGCTAGCTCTGGTAAACCCTGTATAGCCGATGCACCGGGTTTATCCATGGCTTTTAACTTTTCCTTCAATATCTGCCGAATACATCGGCTGTGTAAGAGAATTCTTCTTCTTGTAGTTCTCAATATGACTCTCGTAATGGAGACAGAAAATCATAAAATTAGGTATTTAAACGTCGCCGAAGAACTATTATTATAGATGAGCCAGACGTCACTGCTTGGCAACATCAGAAGCAAGAAGCGGGCGAAGTGCGCGACCGTCATACCAGCGCATACCAAATACATTCAGCCGCCCGCTCCGAACCGGTGAACCACGCTCTTGTTACTCTTTCGAATATTTTAGTATTTTTACCCGAAATTGTGAAATATAATTAAATTATAACAATTATATAATAACAAAGCTTTTGAATCATGCATATTGCCAGTGATGACGTATGGATTGGAGACTATGGCCCTTACAAAGAAAAGTGTAGAAAAGCTCAAATGCACGCAACGATCCGTGGAGAAATCCATGCTTGGAGTAAGCCTAAAATTAGGCGCAGAACTAGAGTAGTGGATATCATGGATCGTGTAGCGAAGCTAAAATAGCAATGGGCAGGACACGTTGCAAGGCAGGATACTACAAGATGGCCTCCCAGAGTTCTGAAATGGAGACCTTGGGAGAATAAAAGAGGCATCGGAAGACCTCAAAAGAGATGGGCCGATGATATAGCCGCTGTGGGGTGAAAGAAATGGCTACAATTAGCAAACAACAGAGAAGAATGGAAAGAGAAGGAAGAGGCCTATATCCAGCAGTGGAGAGACGAAGGCTGATGAAGAAGAAGAAGAAGATAACAATCGTAATACAGTGTAAATAAACAGAGAAGTAACAGTAAGTGCGAATGGCCTTTTAACTCTCCCACATTTGATAGGTCATCTCTCTCACACAATCTGCATACTGGGTCGGTGGTAAACTTCATAATAGAGGGTAGATTACTTCAGCTATATGCCTAGTGTCTCCACCATACGACCACCAATGGTAAATAGTGTTTATAATTGTTGGTGGATATGCCAAAACACAAATGCTTAATCCTGTGACAAATCCAACCACGGTAAGCTCTATGTACGGTAGTACACAAAAGATTCTTCCAATTTTTTGATACAGTTAATATGACATGATAAAAAAGGAAATCGTACAGAACTTGTGCCTAGGAACTTCGTTCAGAATTCAGGAAGAGTTCCGCAACGGTGGACGTATCTGTCTGGATAAATCCTGGAGTCAGCTGTGAAGTATAACTAATATTTTATTATAGTATATTTAAAACACCTAAATTAGAAAACAGTGGCATATACAAATTAACATGTAATCATAAAGATTGCAATGCCACATATATAGGACAAACGGGAAGGTCTTTTTTAACTAGATTCGCGGAACACATGCGCTGCTATAAAAATAAAAATTTAGAGTCAAAATTTGCGGCCCATTTATTAAATGAAAACCACGTCCCGCAAGGTGATAACGAACCAAAACCTTTAATATAGAAACAAAAGGTTTTAGGATGAATTTACTTGAGCAACTAGAAATAAATAAATATAAAAAGGATCCAAATATTAAACTTTTAAATAATCAACAAAAAATGATCTTCTCTCCACTTCTAAATATTTTTAAAAAACCGATAATCAAGGACATAAATTAAAATAATATTTATAAATAACACTTGCAGAAAACGGGGAATTTTGATAATTAAGCATAACGTTAACGAGGCACCTTTAATGATAAGTGCCCGGGAAAAAACATACATTACTACAGGGCTTCACCACAAATATCTAATTACTCTAAAGGGGAAGGGGTAACTTAAAATTGTATAAATAAGTCGTTTGTACGTGGTATATCCACTGTTTGATAATGGCCTTACAAGCCGAAACAGCTGTAACACATAAAAATACTTAACCCTTAGTAGAACTTAATAATAATATTTATTAAAATTTAATTTATTTTAAATTTCGCTAAAAATATAGCTAATATGAATTTCACGAATTACTAAAATTTCCATAGATCTGATAAATCAGACAGTCAGAATTAACGTAGCAGTCCATACATGGAAAACATTAAGTATTCATTTGTAGTGACATCAACCATTCACTTTTTCACACAAATGTACGAATATTCTAAAACCACATTAAATACAGCAATCTAAATGACTCATTTGTGAATTATGTTTGGAACGGCTCAATTATTATAATTCTGATTTTAACTCGTTTATAATTTCGTGACGGGTGTATTTCTCATTAAAATAAGATTGCATGTATAATAAAGTTATTAAATGAATAATAATATAAACTGATTACAATTGAAAGGAAAGAATATTGCACGAATAAAAAAAGAGGGATGTTGAAAAGTAATTAAATGTTAATTGTACGAGAGAAAATTCTCATTCACAGGTTTCAAAATTGTAATTGAAATTTGGATAAAACAAAATCAATGTATCTAATATCGACCTGAAATGTATTGTCTACCTAAAATAAATTATGAATAGAAACAATTTCTAAAAATATAGAGTAGATTTAATTCCGTCTACCTACTAACCGAATTGGTAGCGAATAAGTACGATGGGTTTTGGAAAAATCTTTATCATATATTATATATTTATTCGTGGTTTAAAATATTTTGATTTTTTTTTACTAATGTTCCTACTAGTGTTTAATCTGATACCAGGGTTTTTTAAAAAGCAAAAAGCGTCTCAACTGGCAAAGAAAACATAAAAAATCGGGGACAGCAAAATATTGTGAAATACCCCTCGGGATTTCCCTAGATACAGAGTCACATGTCTGTTTTTATTTTAATTATTAACCATATTGTTTCACCAAATTAGAGATTTCAAATTTCAACATTTAAAAATACATATTCATTATCTAAAAGTAATCAGATTTAATGCAAATACCAACCGCAGACACCAATGGGCGCGTAGCGGCAACTATCGCCGTGCGGCGGCCAGTGCAGTCGCCCACAGGGCCTAGCAACAAGCTATCGGCGATTGTTAAGCTGGTAGTATTTACAATGATGCTATGAAACTGCAATAGGTATGATGACAGTATTAAAGAATAAGCGATTTTAGAAATGAAACTATCTTGAAGGGATTCTAAACTAAAAAATGATCCAGTTTTAATATACACATTGAGATTAGTAATATTTTCAACAAAATAAAAGTATAAAATTCTGCAATCGGCCATTTTAACTGAAACACCGATCAGAGCGAATGACGTCACGCCTAAATATCCTTCACCGTGTCTCTCGAACTGTTGTCGTAGACACAATCCAATGTTTACATAGGTTTGCGTCACGTAGACGCCATGGTACCTGCGGGTATTTGCGCGAAATTAAAAACAGCTAGATGAAAATGAATTTGGGTAAAAATTTTGTTTATTACTGAAATAATGTTATTTTCGGTAATAGTAGACGTGTACCTACATTACAGAAGGTTATTTAAAAATCTGTCATCAAGTCTATTAAATATGCTTTTTACGCAAGGGAAGTGTTTAAAATATAATGATGGAAAGGTATAAGTGAAGTTTATTTAAGTGATGATTTTTAAATAATTTATTTCGTGTAAAACGATGTTAAGACGCGGTTTAAAATTTTTATTTTTATAAATATTTAAGTTAATACATAATATTTTACATATATGATACACATTATTTAATTTTGATGAATTTTTTCAAATTTTTTACAGTCCCATGAAAGTATATACATACTTGTGTATGGAACCGGAGAGTGTCACGAGCGTGATAGATAACTGTTTTTTTTTTAATAATATATAATATATACATGCAAAGAAATATATATATATATATAGAAATATATAAAGATAAGAATGTTAAGTTAATATTACAATATTTAAAAATAAGCATGTTAAGATTAATATCACAAATCTCATCACTCAATTGTTCAATGATTTTAAGCACTTTTTTAACTTTGCATAATGTTGGTAGATTATTGAAATATTTAACTCCTAGGAATCTGTAGTGGTGTTGCATGACTGTTTTACTGCATCTAGGTATATTTAGGGTTTCAATCATGTACGCTCTTTTGCCAGGTCTATAAATAATCATTGTTATCAATGATTATAAATAACATTCGCCAGTGAGTCAAGAGAAGTAATTTGTCCCGTCAAAAATCGAAATAATATTACAGATAACTGTCATTTTTTAAATCAAAATATACTTTATTATTACAGTATATTAAAATAACGATCGATTATTTTCGATATTAAATCAAATGGGTGTATAGATAATCTTAATCGAAGCCGTGTTTGAAGCATTACGAATTGCAATCGTTCAAGACGGAACTAACTCACCTCATATTCGCCTCGAGGGGATAATCGGTTCTACTAAAAAGTCAAGGTTAACTGTACTTCGACACCTGTAAAAAAAGACAGCAAAACTATTCCACTCGCCATAGAGGATCAAACTGTAAACAGGCACTGCAAATAATGCACAGCAGCGTAGTAAAATACCCTTTCCATTAAAACCATTTTTCCCACATGCAAGAATGCAGCATTTGCATAATATTATAGCGGAATGTATTAATATGTGTTGTGATAGGTTGCACGATTGTTGAATAGTAAAAGTGTCTGTGGAGGATACGTACGACGATGTAGTGTGGTAGGATAGTTTGCGAGGACTAAGGACTTATGTTGAAATGTATTCAATTCACAATCCATCCTTCGCGATCAAAATAAATAAATATTCAGCTCTTTTTACACAAAGGAAAGTGTTGCATTAGTTAAAGAGTACTATATGACGAACTGACCGCGTGGTGACTTTCAGAATTTGCGAATCATCTAATAGAATCAAACAACTCTTTTTTTAAGTTTATGTAAAATATATTAACCATTGGCCCTGAAACATGTTGATATTTTCAATAATTAAGTGAAGAAAACAAAATAATATTTTAATCAATTATATAAAATATATTAATACCCGTCCCGCACTCAGATTGCTATTGCTTGCCCAACGTAAATTGGCGTGCGGCGAGTTTGGAACTAAAACCCGCCCCGCCCGCACCCGGCGGTAACCCCTCGCCCTGTCATTCAGTTCAATTTCGTATTCGCTCGGGAGCTGTGACATCTTGATTGCCAGTATACACTGAATTATTATGTCCAAAAAATCCAAAACAGTCCGGGATGGTGCAAGAACAATTGCCAATGAAGTATTAAAGTTTTGCGAAACTGTTTAAGCAAATAATGGACCGATATTACCGTTTGACAGATAGAGCGGCCGCCATCACTGGTTCGTTTCTTTAGTGTTGCCCGACCAAATTTCTATTAAAGGCTCCGACACCGGTCACCGGACATTCTGTACATTATGTATTGTGTAATAAATTTACACGCTGGCAATTTCTGTTACGCGACAGGGACGCCCTCCCTCGCACGCCAATTTATACTGGTACGACTATAGTAGAGCGAACGAGCGAACACCCTTCCCGACAAGATGTATTGATTGTGATGTTGTAACATTACAACACACTCGTAGTTTAATGATATTTAAAATAAAATAGATTAATCAATTAGAAAGTTTCCTGGATGGATAGAGTGACGAATGTTGAAATCCTCCGGCGTGTGGAAAATACCGAGAAGTGCTACAGACTATCAAGCTGGAGTATTTCGGACATATTATGAGAGGATCAAAATATAGTCTTAACTAATGATGCAACGAATACGAATACGAATACTCGTATTCGCCGAACATCATCACGAATATTAAAAACAAACTATTTATAACTGAACGCAACGCAAATTACGGTTTGGCTGTGCACCGGGTATCCGAACACACCTAAGCACTCTATTATCGGGGATTTCCCTAAAATTGAATTAATGGATTTGTTGAGTTCTCAAGTTGTCAATTGTTACTTGTTTCACAGCATAACATGAGTTTTTTCATCTAGTTTTGTTGGGTTATTAATAAGGTTAGGTGCTCATTTTATGTAGTTTTGGTTTTGTTAAATAGTTTTAATAAATTTTAATTATTAAATCTCTTAGTAAAAAAAGAACAGTGGTGTATAATTTATTACCTCGTTGAATTATTCATATTCGTATTCGCTGAATAGTAGGTTTGATATTCGTATTCGTGAAAGTAGTATTCGTTGCATCACTAGTCTAAACCATCATCATCATCCAGGGATAAATAGTGGTAAAAGAAGCGTAGGAAGACGCCGCATCACATGGCTGCGTAACTCGAGGGACTGGTATAAGTGTAACTCGACTGAGTTGTGCGGCGGCAAATAGAGTCTTAATCGTCAGAATGATCGCCGACCTCCGAAAGGAGATGGAAAAATAAGAAGAAGAATTAGATAGATATGCAGAGAAGTCTATGTATTTATCTATGATTACGAAAAATTTGAGACTTTTACATTCATTCAGTCTTACATGTATACATTTAACTTTTAAAATGTATTTGTAATGTATTTAAATAATAGATTTTCAATTAATGTATATTATAGATGTCTCACAGAGACGAAACTGTATTTTTTCTAGGGAGAGTAGGTATAGAAGTCTTTTTTTGGGGGGCCATAGGACTTACGACCTGTAAAGTGATCACTTAAGCCGTCGTACGTACGATAGGTCGTAAGTCTTATGGCCCCCCAAAAAGACTTCTATACCTACTCTCCCTAGAAAAAAATACAGTTTCGTCTCTGTGAGACATCTATAATATACATTATTTGATTATTGATGTCCCTGTGGCAAACAATCTAGTTCTATTCGGAAAAATTTGGACATACTCAAAAATATTCTGAATTTGATATTAATTATTTAAAATATTTTTACAACCTCTGGCTTCAGTTCTGGCCTAGTGACGAACCGGTCCTAGGGAAGAGTCTAGGCTCTGACCAAGGCTAAGGCATCGTGGCCCAACACGGCCATCGTGAGGTTGGCACTATTCCAAGCGCAGGAACATCTCTACAAACAATGAAAAATGTGATGTTTATCGACAATCACAATATGGGTATTACGATGACCTGTGGCGTGTACAGTGGGAATTCCGGCTATCCTGGCCTAGTAGATTCAAGGTGCTGATAGCACGGCCCGCTGTGGGCTACGAGACCTTCGTACTACAGTGTACAAGAAACCAGTACCTACCTACACTTGGCAATACCGACGCTGATAAAGATCTAGAATGGGCGTAATTACATTTTATATGTTTCATTCCACGAAGTTTAAGTTCTCCTAATCCTAACCGAATGGTCATTAAAACATGGAATATGTTTTTTCGATGAAAAAAAAATTTCGTAACATTTTTAATACATACCTTGTGAATTCAAAAAGATTTTAGGGGCGCTGGTTATCGATCAGTATCTCTCACGTGCTAAGCATGTGTCCACCGTTGGTTGTCATGCCAAAGCTAGTAGCTTATTAGTGTAGTGGGCATGACGCACGCCTAGTGATCTAGTGATCGGTGGTTCGAGCTTCTTTCCGGGACGCCAACATGTTAGTTCTATTTTCACAGCACTAGCTTTTAGCTTAGTTTGAAAATAGTAAAGAAAAATATGCGACTCGTGTTCCGGGTTCGCATTTCTATTTAAAAAAAATAAATAAAAAAGCGTAAAAGAATAAAATTCTGATTTTATAAGAATAAAACGTTGACGATGACGTCTATTATTAATAAAATTAATAAATTATTACTAATGAAAAAATAAACTGCTTAAAAATGTTTATCTCTTAGCTTATGCACGTATGAAAATATATTGAAAAAAGTAGTGGATTTGTAAGAGAGTTTTATGTAATGAGTTGATTTTGGGTTCAAGACATTTCATGTTACGGACAATTTCCAAGCTTGTTGCATTTCGAATATGTTGAGTTAAGCTCAAATATTTGATTCCAAATAGATCTCAGCTCATTTGTGCCGTTATTGGCTTGTCAAGTTGATTGGGTCATTTGGTTGGACATCCAGTTTCAATGCACAATAACTATCTAGTGAACGCGTATCCGAGAGCCAGAGACGAGAGGTCAGCAGTGCGCCACGTGGACAAGCATAAAGGGAGCGATGAAAAAAGGAAATCACTAACGAATAAGGACCGCCGTCAAAGAAATATGTTAGTATTGTACTCTTTACAATGCATATTAAATGTCTGTTTCAAAGGTCATCAGTATGCCAAGTCGAGTATTTTATTTAGCAAATGTTAAGACTTGTGGTAGGTCTGGAGACTGAAAAGGTTTGCATGAAGTGCATTCTGAATTCAAGGCGACTGTCTCGATAACCTTTTTCCGTACGTTGTGTTTGCAAGAAATACTCTTATTGCGAATCTCGTTGTATATCGAAGTACCTAATGTATTATTTTAAAGGTCGAAGGTCGCTATCCTCTTTGAGGTCCCGCTATCGACAAAAAACTCTATTTTTTCGCTACAAAATGAACGACCAAAATCTGACAAGAACATCGAATATTAAAGATCTAGGTGTTAGATTTGTAAGCAACCTGACATTTCACGATCACATAGAGACGATCAGTGGTAATGCTCTAAGAATGTTAGGATTTGTTCTGCGTACTGCCAGGGTTTTCGAGAATACCGTACTGAGAACTCTTTACAACTCCTTGGTGCGGAGTAGACTCGAGAGTGGCTCGATGATCTGGGGGCCACATGAGAGCAAGTACTCTCTTATGGTGGAGAAAGTCCAAAAGAAGTTTCTGAGATATCTCTACATGAGAGAGTACGGGCATTATCCTTGGCTTTACCCAACCGAGTTTCTCCAGGGTATGCTTGGCTACAATAGTTTAGAGACTAGAAGGAATGTGTATTTGATTACACATTTTTATCGATTGTTGCGCGGTATGATCGACAATACTGAAATTATGCAGAGCATTGGTTTGTATGTTCCTGATAATTACCTTAGACATCGTCAGCATAGATTGTTTCACATTCCAATATACAGGACCAACCTGCCGATGGTTATGCCTGTTGGAAAAGCTACAGCTATGCTGAACAAAATCGCTTTGGATATTGATATATTCCATGTGTCTGAGGGGGTTTTCCGAAGCAGGATTCTCCTACACCTCTGACCAGATTGTACAGGTCATTTTTAATTAGTTAATAATAAATTGTTATTTTAATATACAATATGTATATGGGTATGTATATATGTATGTATATGTATATGGGTATGTATATATGTATGTATATGTATATGTGTATGTATGTATATATATGTGTATAAATTCATAATATGTATGCATTAAACGTAAAGTTTGTAATGTACATATTATGTAATAAATAAAAATTGAATTGAATTGAATTGAAGGCTTCGAGGTCAAGCAAGGCAAGAGTGATACCATGTTTAAGATTGCTCAAAGTAATGAGCGAAATGATATGGCGATTTGAAGCATTCAAATGTCCGAAGTAAGCCGGATGCATAAAGTAAAGCATCTAGAGAAGTATACTTTTTTCTTACTTTATGTTGCGTAATAAATGAAAAAAAACTCAACATTTATTTGCGTACAAAATAATGTACCCCAAGACAAAAATTCTAATATTTTAGTGAAATTATTACTTTAAAAAAATAAAAAATCTTAAAACGTCAATCGCAATTATAAAAAAAAATAAGCGAATTTCGCATTAACCCACATACATCACAGCCATTGTGTAGTTGCTTCATAATGGAATTAATTAGTATTTTAAATACGTCTATAATGTTCATCACTTTAATTTATCGTCTATTTCATAACACAATATCAGCACACCCAGAGACAACAAAAGTGGAACTGCGCCATTCATCTGTCAGGAACGTGCGAACTTGGAAGATGAATCAAGGAGATTTTTCAACAAAGACGAACTTCGGCAATCAATGTGGAAGATGATTTATTAGCCATGTGTTAACCAGTTAACACGTATTGTATTCAAAATTATCGTTACAGCTATTGTGAAATGTAATATATGGTTTTCTTTCATTCAAAATAGATTATTGTTCCAGTATACTATTTATAAGCAAAGGAGGAATGGTAAAGAAACTATAAATAGTACAAAACAGAGCGATGCGCATAATACTGAAGTGTAATAGGAGAACTAAAATAACAAAACTGTTGAATGCCTTAGGACTAGAAACCGTAAATCAAAGAATTAAGTATAATGTAATGGTGCAAATATTTAAAATTAAACATGGATTAGTAAATTAGTATCCAAATACTTTTATGACAGGATGAAGCTGAATAAGGATTTTCATTCTTACAATACAAGAAGAAGCGACAACGTAAGACTAACAAAGAAAAAAAAAAAAACACCTCACAAAATTGTATGATGTATAAAGGTATAAAAATCTTCGATAACCTGCCAAAGGAAATTCAAAACATGGAGAATATAAGGAGGTTTAAACTGGAGTGCAACAATTTTATTGTAAAAACATTTAAATGTTTATTTAGATGGAATGCAATATGTCTAAGGTAAATCATTTATTTAGCCCACACAACATTATGTGTGGAACTAAATAATTAAGGTAAATAAACCGTTTATCAGTCCTGCATTACAACTGCCAAGGCAAAGTGGACCAGCAGAAGAAGTCATGGGAGGAAGAGAACACCCTGGCTGAAGATCTAATAACAATTTGATTTTGGATCGAAATTGCCAGAACGATCGCTATCGACCTCTGAATGGATGAGGAAGAAGAGTTTTTTTTTTATTTATTAGAGACACTAACAGGATAATGGGTACATGATACACAGATAATAAACATTATAGTGAAGACTATGCCCATTATCCCAATTACAAGTGTCTTCGGCACGCTCTAGTAACATGTATTTTTGTAATTAATTATATTTTACATGTACATTTATGTATAATTATATATTTGTGTTTGAGTGTAGTGCGATTAGTATTTAATGGATCTATAGGTTCATATCGTCGTTAAGAAAATGGATGTTGTGTATGAGTGAGTTTTTAAACGAAGATAACGTGTCTGCAAGAATATCAGCATCAATGTTAGGGTCAGCACAATACAAATTATATGTGCGACACAACCTTGTAATGGGAGAAAAGTAACCGACATTACTAGTGTGTTGACTTATTCTGAAGAACTCCGGGTTCTTATACGGGGTTTAACATGCAAATTTATATCAGATAGAGAGAGAGAACGGGACTCAAGTTTGTGCATCTTGAAAAAGGCAAGTCGATCTTCGTAGCTGTGAAGGTTATTGTGTTGACCGGCTTTGTATGACAAAATACGTAGAAACTTTTTTTTTCGTTATGATTTTTTTTTTTGATCGTTTTTCCGTAATGATACACGAATGATGAATACAGCCTTCTTGATTATAGTGGTAAAATCCTCTCATAGCCGTGATACCATTTTTACAATCTTACAACCATAAAAGTCGCCATCGAGGAGCTAAAACCCGATTCAGCTTTAGCGAGTTAGATCAAGTTAACGTACTAAAATGTACTTGACCGTTGGCCATATTCTGAAATAAGCAATATTGCTATTTCTGTATTTTGACAGTTATTATAAAGGGTGTTTCAATCTCTCACTTTTTAATTTTAGCGCAATTTTGTTTTCATGCAAGTGACAACACTGTAATTTGACAGCTGTCATCTATGTTTATTCCGATCATTAAAAATAGTGCCTTTTACGAAAGGACAACGCGTTATAATTGTGAAAACTTAATACAAAAATAAGGAAAGTTACGCTGAGACCGCTCGCAAACTTCGCGAAATTTTCAGTCGAGAAAGTGCACCTAATGTGTCAAACATTTGAAGAGCGGTCGAAAAATTTGAAGAAACTGGGTCAATTATGGACACTAAGACTTCTTTGCGTCAACGTACCAGTCGGTCTCTTGAAAACATTGCTGCTGTAAATAAGTATTGAGAGTAAGGGCTTGTTCAGACACAGCGGAAACCGTTCAGTTTCAGAATCGCGTTTCAAAACATGCGATTTGTGTCATCTGTTCACACAGCCGCGGTTAATAAGCGATTTGTGCGCGCGAAAATAAACGTCAGTTCTGGTGCCGTTCTCCATCTTTGAATATCAGAGATATATTCGCTCATTACTTTGTTAACGACGGCCGTGTTCCATGGCAAGACACATAAATATCATTCTGTCAGTTCATTTTTGGTGAATAAATACCTACTTCTCTAAAATACTCTTTTTTTCCACCATTTCCAAATATCTCCACCAACTCCTGCCAAGCTTGGTTCTTGGCATATTTGAATAATCCTCACACTATTACAGGTCTTTTCTACCATATTACAGGTCTTTTCTCCACTTCATCAATAAAAAATTCAATGTCAAAGCGATCCATAACCATAGAAAAGAGAATATAATCCACGCGTGCTCCTGTTGTGACATGGAACCGTGCGGTGCCCGCAACGCGACTGAACGCTCTCGTAAGGCCCCATAGTAATAGGATCGTGCGGGCGCCGTGCGGGTCTATTTTCTAGCGGTTGGGTTGCGGGCATCGCAGCGGTTGACTAACCGCACGGTTGTGTCTGAACGATCACGTACAAACCTAGGTAAATGAGACCCGCACGGATTTCATGCGATTCTGAAACGGCACGGTTGCCGCTGTGTCTGAACAAGCCCTAAACCAGAAACAATTCCTGAGCTCGAATCCGAAATCCAACGCGTCATCGATGAGATACAGCCACGTCTCTGTGAAAAAGTCATGGAAAATTTCATGAAGAGTAATGGCCTCTTATAAGAGCCGTGGGGGTCATTTGCCGGGCATTTTATTCCATACTCAATCGGAACGTGTTTTCTTTACTCCCAATAAAAATATCACAACTCTCTCAAAAATGCGTGTTTTTATTTTAAAATGAAAAAGTGCACTCTTACTGAGACACCCTTTATAATACTGTAAAGTTTGATAGGTTTGAAATTAATGAATTCAATCAATTAGAAAGCTCTAAAACGTAAACAAACGATAAGTTATTCACAATTATGAATCTTTCTAATTGATTGTATTCATTATCTTCAAACCTGTTAAACTTAAAATTATTGAATGTTCTGTGTATGTTTCGAATCAAGATCATTTCATATATTACACTGGTCTCTGTTAGAGACATATGTTGCTATTTTTTCTGATTAACAAGTTAGTACCTATACATAGATTTCGCAACTGGTAATGACAAATACTTCTATATTTTAATTTTAAAAGACTTAAGCCAGTTCATACAGGTTGTAAGCCCTGGGCCATCGAGCCAAGAGACTTCCATCCACTTTTCTCATATACAAATAGCTTCGTCTCTGTGAGACTTTTATAATTTATACTTAATTAATTTATCTTCCCTCTAGGGACCAAATCCAGCAACTGTTTTCTTAGAACATACTTTAATATAAAAACATTGCTAAAAAAACTTATTTTTTTGTTTAAAGTACTCAATTTTCTTTATTCAATCGAATCATAACATCTCCGCAACTCAATCCATCCTGTTTATTTTAAGCATTATGTAGATGTCAAATGCTTCAAGCGTCTTATTGTTCTTACAAGTTTCTTTCTAAGTTACCAAGCTTCCATTGCTTGAATCTCATAATAATTATTGTACGACCACTTGTGGGGCAGTCCGGCATTAATAGCAATGATTAACATTTCTTGGTAGCAACGATTATAATCTTACGTGGTTAAGATCGCTTTTTGCACCATAACTGTTAAGCATTTACATATTTTCCCGTAAACCCCAAGATATGGTGGTGCTTGTGCAGTAATGATACCGTTTGTAACATTGTACGTCTGCAATCTGAAAATCAGTTTAATTACAACAATTAATCTCGTGAAACATTTCTAATAATTCACCGCTATCTCAATTTAAACTCTCTCGAACTGGGCAGTGGGCAGGCCTCGCCACACATGCTAGACCATCGTTTGGATGTCTGGAACTAATTTTGCGATAACCCTAGACGTCAACCTGGTGTGCATAAACCATTCATAATAAATTGTAATGAGCCATACATTTGTTTAGTGTTTGCTCAAAGTATACACAGTTCTGTGTAGGTATACTTTGAACAAATAGACATAGTGCGAACTGTTGTCAGCAAAATTGGAATATTCCAAGCATGTGGCTAAACTGACTAATAAGCTTTGGAATGGGGAAATTCCGCAGTGGCGTGCATGGCTGGGCAGAAGAAGTAGAGGTTGCCTACAGATGTGTTGGATGGACGGTATGGGTAAAGGGTGGCTCTAGGGGAGACGCTTAGAACTGGGGATAGTTGAAGGCAAAGAGGAAGGCTTGTGTTCAGCAATGCATGCAGACAGGCTGAAGCAGAAGAGAATACCATTTTTGGTAATGACGACTTCTGTAGTTTCTCGTGAATAATCTTGTCAATCACATATTACCCTGTGTCGGAGGGATGACCAAACTTGGCACACGCGCTCAATCAGTCTTTTATCCAAGTTTTTTTACATGTTTAATAATTCGAAAGGATATCATATCCTGCGTTAAAATAAATATTGCTAAAAACTCCAATAAAAAATAAAATATAGAGGTATCATTACCGGTTGAGAAATCTATGTATACTAAATAGTTAATGAGAAGAAAAAACAACACATGTCTCTAGCACAGACCACTGAAATATACGAAAGATTCCATGATTTTGAACATATATTATTTATATATAGAACTTTCAAAAAATTTGATAATGTGTGGATGTTCTTACGATAAAATTGGTGAACGTTGCATTGTGTAGAGTGAACCATCGTATAAGAGACTTTCATCCAAGTTTGTCATATATAAATAGCTTCGTATCTGTGAGACTTCTATAATTTTACCTAATTAGAGTTTTCAATAATTAGACTCTTCAAATTATTGAAAAAGTTAAGACTTTTTACAATATTTCTCACAAATAATCACAACTATACCAGACACAAAAAAAGTAACATATGAAAACCAAGTTTTTATTATACTCCCTTTCTTTGTAAAACATAACAACAATTAAAGACGAATTAAAACATATAACATAACACTAAACTTACAGTAATTTAATATATTTCTAAAATGTCAGACGTTTTGAGCTTTGATAAGACACTTCATCCTTTGAAGATTAAATTCTAAAAACATTTGTCAGTCAATTTAGATTATCGACATTCGTAGTACCTATTATGTATTTCTAATGATTCCTATTTGAAAAAACCAATAAAATTTCTAAAAATCGGAAATTATTATTAATTTTTTTAACGAAAATTTAATAGATCTTCTTGATCGTCGCCACCAGTCTGCTTGCCAAGTTTCAGCCCGATTAGATCACGGGAAAAGGGTTAAAAATCGATTCAAAGTTTTTTCACCCGGCAAGCCGGCAAGCAAGCAAGCAGACGCCACGAGTTAATATAAAGGGAGTAAAAATCTACGCCCGCGTATGGGTAAATATTTTCATGACGTGTACCGTGGTCGAGGGTTTTCAAAGGTTTATGCCCTTGCCAGAGAAATGTGGGATTCCAAGGTAACATACATCTGCCTTTAAGATATGTACGTAGAAACTAATAAATATTTCATTTCAGAATATTTTGAGTTTGTTCAAATAGAATTTCATTACACAATAAAGTATATTGCTCTCAAAATTCCGTAAAAAATCAATGTACATTTTCTCATTAGCGACATCTGTGGGGATTTAGGGGAATGAAAATGGCTTTGTACAGGCCGCATGGAAAGGCGCTTACAACTCATATGTGAAAGCTTTCCACGCAATTTGAACATATATACAACTTCCAAAAAATGAATAAGCATGGTATATTCTATCATGGGTGGAAATGGCGAATGTTACAATTGTGTAAAGTGATCATTTAAGCCAACCATAAAGATAGGTCACAAGTCCTATGTACACCCAAATGATTTCTATACCTACTTTCCCATAATAAATACAGTTTCGTCTCTGTGAGATATCTATAATATACATAAATATTTCATTTATTTAAAAACGTTCTCATAGCAGTTAATATGGATTTTTTGTGAGCGTTCAAATGTGTACGAATACCCAGGCCAAAAGTCTAACCGATTTCATAAAACAAATGATTACTGTTATTCCGCGGACGAGAATCGAACCCTTGACCCCGTTAACAGGAAGACAGCGCTGTTCAGATAGGCTATAATTTAAGCGGCCGTAATTTATAAAAAAGTAAAACACCTACCAAACATAATCCGTCAATAATAACGGAATATTTATATTAACTTTTGTTTTAGAAATTCAATACAAAGCAAAATAGGTTTATTTTTTTGAATTATTATATACTGTCTGTCTGCCCGTAACTTCCTGCAACGCCCGTAAATTTTCTTAAATTATTTTTTAACATAGACGAAATCTCCCCCTTCTCCTTTATCTCACCCTCTCCCCGCGATGCATTTTCTACTCATTTTTTATTTATTTTTTTAATATAAGACGAAATTCCAATGGCTCTTAGTCTATAAGGTCATATTTTAATATTCTGGTCAGACATGAGTTGGTTCATCAGCCCTTTAAGAGATGAATTTATTTTTCGGACACCCTATGATAGATCAATGATGTTCCACATTCAAAATTACTATGACAGTTTGTTGTTGTATAATTGAAGAGCTTGTTAGTCCAGTGGTTAGAATACTCGCCTAGCGGTCGGGGGTTGGAGTTTCCTTCCAGGAGACCACGAAGTTAGTTTTTTTTACAGGCGTTTAGTTTGTAAATATTAATAACTAGCTGTGTAATAACCCGTCAAAAATATATATTTATAGCATCTTTTTGACGGTCTACGTAGAGGCGGCCGTAGCCACACGCATTAATCGGCCGGTTCGGGTTCGGTGGCCCGGGGTTCAAGCCCCATCTCCGGTCGTTTTTTCGAACGAAATTACGGACGTTACGCGAAGTTACGGTAAAAGACAGGCAGACGGACGGACAGACAACGAAATAATTATTTGATTTTAAAAAAATGTTGCAATGTGACGTAAGTCTAAAGGCGAACAGCATTGTATTAACGCGCGTATGCCTTTGCGTAAAAACATAAAAAGGGCATTTCATAAATCTGAAAGTGATTTTTATCTGAATCACACTTTTACGGTTGAGAGAGAATGATAATGTGGTCAAATCACAATAAGAAAGTACGTCACAAACAATGGAGTGTTGGACAACTCTTTTGTTTATAAATATGGCACTTACAATGTCAAAATACCGTTAAAAGAAAGTTTTCCTCGAGTGTTATTGTGTACGACAATATGAATCGTAACTCTGCAGTTAATTATGCACAAAGCAACAATCATGTTCGGATCGCTCAACATATGTGACTAAGGAACATAACTATTCAATGTTGATTGCGGTCTAACCCTTACACATGAGCATGGTATTTGGCTAACGTCCGTGTCGGGTCAAGATACCTGTCGGAAGGGATGGGATTCCAGAACGAATGAAAGGAAAAGGATCATAAGGAGGAATGTTCTTCTTATCATGAGTCATTTCACTGCCAGAACCGCAGCGAAAATTATTTGGCGCCATTTGATTAATCGCAATTGTGGTATAGTTTTGGAATTCCAGTTCATTTTGGAAGGTGTTTGGCATTAAAACACCACGCTTGCCAGACGGGTTGGTGAGTTTTAAGTCAGCCGCCCTTAACGTGGGGAACAGACGCTGTCTGTAGCCGCCCATTGTGGGTCAGACGCTACTGCCTGTTGGTCTGCGAGGGGTATTTTATTTCCCTCCTGCCCTCCATATCTGGCGAGCTTTCCCCTATCCGCCACCTGGGGACGCATCTCCTAGCGGTTACAGGCTTCGCCGGTATTCCGTGGTATTCTTAAACGGATGCATTCATGTGAACCATCCATCTTAAATGAATGAACAGCAACGAGTTCTTGGCAGTGTGTGGTCTGATGATTCCGCATGGCGCAACTGAACACTTCGAGGAAGTAACACTGCATTTTTCAAGAAGATACGTCTAAAATGATGTGACTAAAGTGGTACATTTAGGCAGACGCGATCCAACATGGAGGATAAATGTTAGATTATTAAAGAGTTAAGGTTGTTATTACGGTCGTTAGACATATGTAACTGTAACTGGTTGCGGTTATTTTATAGGAACCGTATGTTTTTCCGAGAAACGATTCTCGAAGTTTCGTTGAATTCTTATTCAACGTCATCAGGAGGACGTTAAATAAGAAGGACGAGTAGTTAAATCTCGGGCTCAATTTCCAAACTGTTGGTGATCTCAAACATCAGGATAAATCAGCATACTGCAACATATTAGAGGACGACACAAGGAGGCACTCATTTACTAGGACACACAGGGAGGCACTCATTTACTAGGACACACAAGGAGGCACTCATTTACTAGGACACACAAGGAGGCACTCATTTACTAGGACACATAAGGAGGCCCTCATTTACTAGGACACACAAGGAGGCACTCATTTACTAGGACACACAAGGAGGCACTCATTTACTAGGACACACAAGGAGGCACTCATTTACTAGGACACAAAAGGAGGCCCTCATTTACTAGGACACACAAGG
>JADDOH010018841.1:0-17918 GCA_016648135.1 Agrypnia vestita
TATACATAAACCTACATATATACCTATATACCTACATAAAACAGGTTAAATATTTGCATTATAAGACCCTCTGTGAAGGTGGTATTTCAATGGAAATCTTCCTTTCTATATAAGCCAATAACGCATGCTGCTAAACGAATATGTGTATTTGTCTCGTCAATATACTAATTTCAATAACGAAATGATTGCACTGAATAAATTAAAATATTTTTATTAGTATTACCTACGCCTTACCAGTGTCATCTGTTTCACTGTATACCTCTCAATTCAGTATTTGGGTATGAGAAAAATATCACTCGCTAGTCTTTTTTGCCTTTTTTTTCCTTTTTTCCAATTCCAGGCTTCACTTATATCAGAGCATTTTAATAAAAGCTAAGTTGAGTTGTTTTGACACTACCATTGTTTGAAGAAGAGCAGACCCACTCAAAACTACAGTAGTGGCAACATTAATTCAGTGTAAATTAAAAATTAAGAATATATAAAAATTCTCTATTCTATGACTCCAATATTTTGTGACGCCCGTGTGTCTGGTGTTCATATATGTATATGTATGTGTATGTGTATGTGTGATGTCAGGTGCAGTTTACATAAACTTGATGTAATTATCGCCATCGTCTGACCAGCGTGCGCCTTGAGTAACGCCATTTTGCAAATTACGTGTTCACCAAAACTGGTATCCAATAGAATCCCGTAACGTCAAACAAACCAACATTAAAATTAATTCATGCATTGTACGTACCTTGAAATATTAAAAAAGAAAAACGATGAAGGCAAGAATTAAGTTAATAATGTTTTTTTATCATCAATTTAATTATAGTATAGTATAGTGCCTCATGATATATTATAGATGTCTCATAAGAAGCTAAGCTATTTTGTGTATAAGAAATCAGGTGTGAAGTTCTTTTTCGGAAGGGCTTACGACCTATCGTACGGCTGGTTTAAGTGATCACTTTACACAATGCAACGTTCACCAATTCCACCCATGATAGATGTCCCCCTGGAGATAAAGCCCAGTATTGTGTTCTTGAAAAATTTTAACATACTCAAAATATTCGGAATATATAAAAACTGGTCTCAAAAGGAGTTAAAAATTGAAATATTTTTCAGCAGTATTAAATCGTAATGTTAATAATTCGGGCGAGTGTAAAATATAACTTCGTCTCATTGAGACGTCAATAATATATCTTGATTTAAATGTTTGCTTTTGATTAATTAAATGATAATTATTCAATTTTGATTAATGATATCCAGCCGGGGATAAAACGTCTTGGGGGGGGGGGGGGGGTGTGATATTGTGTTCTTGAAAAATTTGAAGTATTTTGAAAACAATGCTTTTTATTCTTCACTTCACTTTTTTAAATATGAACCGCAAATTCTCTGTTTTATGGTTACAGGACACCAATTTCTAGCTATTATCTTTTCATGTCATTAGATGTTCGATATATTATTTTTTAAATTATTTTATGCAATTATATGTATAAATGTAGATATAGGGTTATTTAGAAAACATAAGTAACCTCGCAGGACTATATAGCTGCTTTGATTGTGAATCGAAAATATTTAAGCAACCATGACCTAATTATTATATCTATACAATAAGTTAGCATTTTTTAAAATATTTCTGACTTATTTTATACAAAACGTTGAACTAACATTACAGGAACTTATATCGATTACTAAAAATTCATTCGTTTCAATACAAGTTCAATAAAATAATAAAAACCCTGGAGAAATTCCAATTGGAATTGGAAGGTTTTTATTATTTTATTTGGTTTGTATTAAAGAAAATGAATTTTTCATGTTCGATATAAGTTATTGTAATGATAGTTCAACGTTTCACAAAAAATAAGTCAGAAATATTGAAAAAAAAAATGCAAACTTAAATGTCTCATATCTCCATAAATATTGATATTATTTAGGTCATGGTTGCTTGAACATTTTCGATTCATAATTAAAGCAGGAATATAATCCTGTGAGTTTATTGATGTTTTCCAAATATCCCTGTATATGTGTGTATGCTCATGCATGTGGGTTTATATTTCCTTAATTATTGTACACTGTGTTATTTAGTTGTGTATAAGATGTTTTTTTATTGTAAAAGGTGTTAACCGTTGAAATAAAATAAATAAATTCAGAGTTGTAATGCCAAAAAAATACTCCCAAGTTTTTCCGATCTGTGTAGAGTTTTATTGGCTATTCTGTTGTGTCTTGAACCTCTGGCTGACGCTTCGGATCCCACCGCAGAGTCCATCATCAGGTCCGGTGCACTGGGATCTGAAATATCGGTCAGAGAAGTCGGAGACACTCGCCAGACAAATCGAGAAAACTCTAAACAAAAAAGTTCTAAAATTCTTAATTTTCTTAATTCTTAGCGTTGCTAACTCCATAATTATTTTCTGTTTCAGTTCTTACCAGCTGGTGTCGAATAGGCTGCCCTAAGATTCCCTCGCAAGTTGACAGGAATGCAGAGCATTTAAAGATACGACGCTATGTTTGTTGTGTCGCTCGTTCACAACATCAATTCCACTTTCTACTTTCAGATGAACGCAACAGATGTTGGCAACATACTCCAAAAAAGTAAAATAAATCGAGACCATATTCTTAAAATGAAAAAATCATTTATGAATTTATATTCTTCTTTAGGGCGTTTAGATTTAGGATTAATATTTTAGATTTTAGGATGCAACGCAAGGCGTGCGCGAAAAATATATATATTCTGGTCTATAAAAAGAGTTAAAATTTTTAAATATTGTTTTTCAGGCGTATTCTAGTGCATATGTTAAATAATTCGGAAGCATTTTGTATATACATAAAACAAATATTGCTCAATACTTCACATTAAGAATATAGCGGTATCATTACCAGCTGCGAAAAATCTATGTATGTTTATGAGAAAAAACTACAGATGACTCTAGCATAATCCATTCAAATAAAATAAAGGTTTTAAGATTTCAACATACATAGAAAATTAAAAATTTGATAATGCGTGAATGTTCTTGCGATGGTGTTGGTGAACGTTGCATTGTGTAGAGTGATCACTTACGTCAGCTTATAAAAGTTGTAAGCTCTGGACCATTATTTAAAAGACTTCCATACAGGTTTCTCATATAAATAGCTTCGTCTCTGTGAGATTTCTATAATTGGATGCAGTAATGCAGAAAGCATCCAACCCACAAAATGCTAATAAATAGTTTGATTTAGGTTTGGATAGCTCGATACGATATATTTAAAACGTTCAAGCTGTAAGTTATACAGTTTTTTGTAAATTTAATATTTTTCTTATCTACACCATGGCCATTAAATTAACTCATAAATTCAAAAAAAGTTATTTGACTATTTTTTGCAGCTCTAAATTTACAAATCCTTGGCAAACAAAATATAGTTTTAAAACATCCATGTGGTATGGACGCATTATGCAACTTTTTAATTCTACTTTTAACTAGGACACGATAATAATTTTGTAGAAAACATTGAAGGAGTTTGAACGTTTTCTACGCCTAAGAAAATATTTTTTACTTCATGGTTTATCAAATTCATAGAACATAGAACCTACATAGAAAAAATAAGTACTATTTTTCTTACATTTAGTTATTTTGTAGAAAGAATCCAACCAGTAAAATGCGTCATTTCTTGGTAAATAAAAGTTTTTTCTTATAATTACATTTAAAAAAAACATAAAAAACATTTCTACGATAAGCTCTGCGCAATAAAAAGATGCAATAATGAATTAAATGTCGACGTATTAGGTTTTTGTAGGTAAAAATTTTTAGAAGCCATGTTCTCAGTTCCATGTTTTTTGGGTTGGATGCTTTCTGCATAACTACGTCCAATTTATCTTAATTAAAAGTTATTAGTTATTGATCCCTCTTGGTGACGAGCCATGCGGGCAGTCAAATCTTGTTGAAACTGCACAGCTCCTTTCTACATTGTAATCATTTGCTATACAATAATTTCCAAGTTTAATAGTCAGGGTTATTAGTAAAGATCTTCAAGTTGCTTATTGTTAGTTTATTTTTAAATTGTTTTTTTCACACATAAATGCATTAATTATCGTATATTATGTTACTTTTTTTCGTCTTATATATATTTATGTACTATTTACCTTACTTTACTTTATGCATTAATTATCTCATATTATGTAACTTTTTTTGTTCTTATATATATTTATGTACTACTTACTTTACTTTACTTTATGCAGTAATTATTATCTCATATTATGTAACTTTTTTTCTTCTTATATTATATTTTTGTACTATTTACTTTACTTTACTTTATGCATTAATTATCTCATATTATGTAACTTTTTTTCTTCTCATATTATATTTTTGTACTATTTACTTTACTTTACTTTATGCATTAGGTAATTATTATCACATATTATGTATAAAAGTGTAACTCCCTCTCCAGAGAGGTACAATGGTAAAAAAATTACGTACCTAAATTTTTTTATGTATCAAATATGTAAATATATAAGATTTGTATTTAAAAAAAAAAATTGAATTGGCTGTCGTCAACCTTCTTCTTTGTCGCTAATTTCCTCAGAAATAACAAACTCGGGTTCGAAAATAAGATTTTTTTACCGTGATATATATATAACACAAAACATGGATTTGTTTTAGAAAAAAGTGCACCCTGATCGCTGCTACTTTCTAGTTTTGCGGAAAAAATCTTTCACGATTAATGCTCACGTATTCATCTATTACCGTACATAATTGTAGGCTTCTTCTTAAAATGATATGTTTACAGTTACACTACTTTGTGTAGAGGTGGCTCGGTCCATGTCACGTCAAACCTCTTTCTTCAAGACTCCAATTCAATATCAATATTGAGATGATGTTGGTGTTGGTGATGACAAATTACCCCACGAAGTCGTGACTAACACAAAATCACACATTCAAACGTTTTGAAAAACAGGTTTCTTTTTACATATTGTTTGTACTGCCGCAGGTTGCTAATATGTCTCGTTAAGTACCTCAGAAAATAGATAAATAAGGGAAAGTAGAATCGAAGGCTTCGGCCCTTCTACCCTTCTAGAAGAAAGGGATAGTAGTAAATGAATGCAGTATTAAATTAATTGTAAAAAAATCTCAACATTTTGTCAGTTAGCCGTAGTAAAAATACTCAGTCTCGCTTTAACCGTGGTAGTGGTTATAGGGTTGCCGACGAAAAAAATCCCTCGAAACAGAAAGGTCCCAGAAATGCCGTGAAAACTAGCGACCGCCAGACGTTATAGTAAAAAAACTGAAATATTTTCTGTAGATGTACACTATAGTAGGTAAAAAGGTTTGCATTTTATGACATTTGAGTTCCAGGGATCGTAACAGATAACAGATAATACGGGTACAAAAAAATGATAATATTGTACAATATCACAGTAGAGTAAAGTATCCAGTATGTTGTCTCGGCAGTGTCTTTGAAATAAATACCTACGGCCGCTTGGTAATTAAACTTGGTTAAACACGCACCAGGGCTGCTCATTGACTGACTCTTTAGGATTTGGGGTGCCATAAATTGACGTAAATGTATGCGCGGGAGCGTGTCACACTGCTTGCGTCCGTACGTTACTGCAGCCCTGCGGCGACCGCGCTTACCGAAGTATACCGAGATTTCGAAGGGCGTCGTTTCGGCTGTTTGGATGAAGACATAATACTGTATGTTTACTATACTGTGACAATATTATCTATTATAATATTATCAAACTAATTCAAAAGTAAGTAAATCAGGAAAACTCTGAACATAAAAGGTTTTAAAATTCCTAATTTTCTTAATTCTTAGCGTTGCTAACTCCATATTTATTTCCTGTTTGAGTTCTTACCAGCTACTATCGAATAGACTGCTCTAAGATTCCCTTGCAAGTTGACAGGAATGCAGAGCATGTTGTGTCGCTCGTTCACAACATCAATTATACTTTCTACTTTAAGGTAAACGGATGTTTAAATATGTAATAAACAGATGTTGGCAACATACTCCATAAAAGTAAAAGAAATCGAGACAATATTCTAAAAATGAAAAAATCATTTCTGAACAATAAAAAATTAAAACATGCTTTAAACGCTTTCTTTGCATACATTCTTAATCAATTTTGTATCATTAACCATGCAGTCTCAGATATTAAACACTTTGTTTTAATGTTTAAAACAAATTTTCGAATGGCATGCTTCAGCTGTTTCTGCGGCTCTTGCTTGTGAGTGACGTGATTATTTATTTAAATAAAAATAATCACCTAATCATGCTGAAAATGATTAAATGATGTAGAGTCATCCACTTTACGTAAATTTTGAAAGTTTTAGAGATCTAGCTAGTCGGGAAGTTAATGAAAATACAATTACAAGATTCCGCCAAAACAAACGACACACTATCTTATCGACAAAACTAGTTTCCAAAACGAGTATCTGAAAATAGTGACACTTTTACAATTGATAGAACTGCTCCTAAAAACATTGTTTTAAAAGCATTTTCTTAAATCTTATTTGGCTATAAAGGTACAGATACACATGCTTATTAGTGGTTGTCACTGGCCATACAACCGGCGGTTGTATGGCTAGTGACATGCTCGTTACTAGCAATGTGCGTACACATATGCCACTAATAAGTAAGGCCTAGAGAAGGTCGATACTGCGCATGTTCACGTGCCACTAAATAAGCATGTGTATCTGTAGCTTAAAACGAGTTACAAATCTCAATTTCGTCAATTGGGAAATGGTGGCTTTGCTTTTAAATCGTAATTTGGGAATTCGGACCAAATAAAAAAATGTATACTTAGTTTGTCCTCTTTTTAAACCACAATATATATCTAATACACTTTTCTGCTTGGTCAACGTTTGAAGCCATATAAACCAAAACTTTAGCACATTAAGTTGCAGATAGCTACGATAACCCCGATAAAACGATGTGGGGTCTCACTTTCACAATAGGTATATTACTTTTGCACAACACTACCAGTTGCTAAAATGCAATTATTTTATAGAAAATATACCTTCCTAAGCCGCAATTTCCTTCAACGCATTTCTGTGAAAATACGTTGAAGCGAATAATAAGGGACCAAGGAAATTCGAAGACCCTTGGATGGTCTTCATTTAATTTCTTTCAATGGCTAAAGATGATGATGACCTGAGAGGCTTACAAGTAAAGACATCAATCTATATCCCACTGAGGTGATAAGATAAATCCAAAAAACCTGTCGCTACACTAGAAAATTTCTCCGGAATCTATAAAACCTAAATCTTATTGGTATAGTTTTTTAGAAACAATTTCCACCTTTTTTTATACGTACGTAAATAAATATTTAACTTTTAAATGTGGATCCTTCTGTAATTACTACCGTATAGTGGACATTGTTGTTTTTGCTTTTTACAAAATTGGAATTTGCTGTCCTTGTCTATGTTATTATTTTTGGTATTTCAGTCTAAAATCGACACCAATTCTCACTAAAGTGTGAAGGGCCTTTTTGTCATGTAAAACATCCTTGAGGGTTGACTGGTTGAAGTGGATATACTTTTTATACTACGAGGACATTGCTAATTATTATTAATGCATTAAATAATAATTTCGAAACATGAATTTGGAACGAATGGAGTTATATTTCATGTAAAACTTAAAATGTAAAATCATAAAATACCTATTTCAAATTAGTTATCCTCGGTGACTGCATTCAAAACATTTAAAATTATTTTTTGGATATTGGTGTCGTTGTTTTTGTACCATTCGCATATTAACTCGTATTATAGTATTTCAACGTATCCAAGCATACTGGTTGATAATCATGTGGGTACATTTTCTGACATATCTTCTGATATGGTTGATTCAATTTTTCGAAATACGAACGTGTTTCAGATGAATATTGCCCTGAGATATTTTTCAGGACATATACATTAGTTGTGAATTGTTTTCTTTTCTATTGGACATATGGACGTAGTTTCAGTACATATATATACATATACATAAAAGGAAAGGTAGCAATATCCATAAAATTAAAAAATGTTTTGAATGCAGTGGCCAAGGATTACTAATTTAAAACGAACTGTATTCTAGATTTTATGTATCTATCCCTTCCAAAATTGTTTCGTATAAGTTTATAGGTTATGTTTCCTATAAAATCTCGAATTCAGTAGGTACATTATAAATTAGTGATGCTCGATGACTATATTAATTTTTTTTCGTTTTGCTGACTTTGTTTTTAAACCCCACGGTTGGTCAATCTACTCTTAAGGCAAAATACTTACGCACACTTAGCATTAAAGTTATTCTATTACACTATATTATTAATTTATTCACAATATGTCCACGCGTTCTCACAAGCGAAAACATGCATTATACAACAATAATCTAGAATAATTTAAACGCATTTATTGAGAAGAAAGTTCGAAAAATCAAGAAACTTTTTCGACTGTTTTATAATGCTTTCGGATTAACCGTATCTTCGGATTATCGAGACGCAGCCCAGTGAAGTACGTATTACTGTACCGTTCAAAAGTATAAATTATATTTTTCGGTCGCGTATGTAAATCAGGTTATTATCATTACCATACGGTTTTTAGAGAACAAAATTATTTAACAACCAGTCAATAATAACAGAGAAAAAAACATATTTTAAAATGGACCCACATTATGTCTCTTCCGGTATCGATGAATGAATTAAATTATTGTTGAACATGGATACGCAAAGCCATAAATATCTTATTTATTCTTCAAATAATTTTCTGATTTTATAATTTTATTTATTTATTTTAGCCTTTTACAAAAATATAGTTGTTATATCCGAAAAACATGGTGTGCATTGTAACTGTATACCCATACTCATGCATGCATATTCATGCATACACATGACATATGCATACAAAAACGCTTGCATAAGCATATAATTATTTTTCTTCTTCTTCCTAGACCCTTAGTCCCATTTATTTTGGGTCGATCTTCCTTGTCCGCTTTCTCCATTGAGCACGGTTTTTTCTATGCTGTGGTCGAGTTGATCTTTAGGTCTTTTTCGACCGTTGGCGTCGTTAACCAAGTGGCGGGCGGTCATCCACGTTTGCGTTTTGTCATTGGCAGGTTTAGGGCAAGCTTCATCATAATACGGTCTTCTGGACTTTCAACGTGACCATACTAATAATAAACTATGTATCTACCATGAAATATGTATGTAATTATGTTTGTTTTAATAATAAAGATGATTCCTTCGACGAGGGACAGTGAAAGTTTTGTTTCTGCGGCTCTATACAACCTGAGCGGGGGAGCAGGGACTCGCGGTTTAGTTGAAAGAAATGTCAACCTGGCGACGATTGAGTAGGACCGATATGGAAGCTCTTGAACTTAGAACGGTCCTGGGTAACATTCACTGACCATACTATCGTAGGCGTTTCTCTTTGGTTTTGTCTTTAATTGGGGTGATTTTACAGCTACCTTTTATGTGCTGATTTCGACCTTTGTCTAGCAGTGTGACGCCAGCTGACCAGCGTAACATGCGCATTGTTGTATGCTATTTATGAAGGTGTTGTTTGCTGATCGCCCAGCATTCTGACCTGTATAAAATAGCAGGCTGTTTTATATATTTATCCTTTGACCTTAAGAGATATTCTTCTGTCGCAAAGTACGCCTGTGTATTAGTTAATTTTTTTGGGTCGCAATCCTAGGATTGGTCTATAACAAGTACCTACTCGATTTCTCCACTCCTCTCTATCTGCTGTCAGCCTTTTCATTTCTTGGTAGGTGCTACAGCGCACATCTCCGATAATTTGGTCTACGTAGCTTGATAGTTAATTAAATTTATATAATAAATTTAATTAACTATCAAGCGTACGTATAAGCCATAAATGGCAATTTTTTTCAGAAATTTCAGATTAGACAAACAAGAATTCCGAGTCAGTTGTAATATTGTTCAATATTATTTAACCACTATAATAGTTACCCTTTCAATACTTGCATCATTTTTAATAGAATATCTATACATTTTACTGGATGATATTTTAATTTTTAAGTCACACTGGAGTCGATTTATAAACAGTATTGAAATAAACCTCTTACATAGACTGTTAATTTAATTAAGTGATGAAAACAAAGTTAATTTTTATTAATTATATTATGTTAATTTACAGGTTAAATCAATATCCTGGTAGTTGTCTCCTCGACCTGAAGTAACTCTTGCCACTCCGATCTGTTCCCATACGCATTCTGTAATACCCTCCAACTACTGTAGCATGGGTCATCCAATACTCCTCCACAACACTCCACTCCAGCCAATGGGTTTTGCATCCAATGGCGTCATTCTCTGGTCGGAGTAAATCAATGCCAGATATGGCGATCTCAATACATTAATAAATTACACACGGTTTAGTTCACTAAATTATATTAGTAAATAATGCACTCCGAAATATTTTTGAAGACTTTGGAAAATTGGCAAAAAACTAATAGAACCGTGAACTGCATGTTTTATACAGTAAAACAGATATCGTGACTACAGTAAAAGTGGATCGAATATCTCCTACAAGGTAACCAATGCGTCAGTAGCCTCAAGGACATGTGACCTCGGAGAAAACCTCAAAGACGATTGAATGACAATATCGAGAAAGTTTCAAGATGAATTGGCATGAATTGGCAGGAATGGCGAAAATTCCTAGATGAGAAAGCAAAGATATTCGTTGGGCCGTAAACTATGTACGCGATGGTGGCAATGACAATAAATAATGTTCTTTATGTGTAATATTACCATATTGAGTAACGTAGTATTAGAATTAACCACATTTATGCAAAATTTGATAAATTTTATTTTGATTTTATCATAATATTTTGGGGAATATTTACGCTTTGCTGCACGTACACCATTACAAGGAACATCGAAATCCTACGAGTTGAGCCTGGTCATATAAAGGGTTATTTATAAAACATTAATAACCACGCAGGACTATATTCCTGCCTTGATTATAAGTCGAAAATGTTTAAGCAAACATGACCTGATATCGATAGTTATGGAGATATGCGACATCAAATTTTGAATTTTTTCTCAATATTTGTGACATATTTTTTGTAAAACGTTGAAATATCATTACGGTAACTCAAATTGAATATGAAAAATTCATTCAAAAATAATAAAAATCTTCCAATGGAATATCCAAATTTCCAATTGGAATTTTTGCAGGGTTTTTATCATTTTACTTAACTTGTATTGAAACGAATTAAATTTTCATGATAGATATAATTTACTCTAGGGATACTTCAACGTTTTGTAAAAAATAAGTCAGAAGTATTGAAGAAAAATGCAAACTTTGATATTGCATAACTCCACTATTGATACTAGATCATGGCTGCTTGAACATTTTCGACTACAATCAAGGCAGGAATATAGTCCTGCGAGGTTATTAATGTTTTCCATGTATAATATTTTGTTTATTATACAGCTAAGGATATCAGCGAAAAGCCGTGGACACATCTGATTGAAATCGATTGCGAGTGGTTGATCTGCAAGAACCTCGAGCTCTTCTCGGTACTGCGGGAAATGCGGTCGGATGTGTGTCTCGTGTTGGACGTTACAGCCACCAAAATACGTGCCGTCCGCCTCAACTGCCTTCGTGAACCTGGCAGCAGCACCTCCATCGTCTCTCGTAAGCGGAAGGAGGCCAACAAAGAAATTGATTAAGATGTGCGCTCGCTGGATGATTTACAAGTGAATTTATCCAGTGATGTTCCTCTACGGGTTCGCGAACCGGTTGCTAAAACTGGAAATTTCTCGCCAAACCGTTTGTTGCGGATCATTTGTAATAAAAACAGTATCGGGGGACCGGATATTTCATTTTTATTTATCTCATTTTCTGTGTATTTACAAGTTATTGCAATCATTTTTTAAATATAGGACAGTCATTGTGTGCATTAATTATTGTGTCAAAACATTCGATTTGTTTGAATTTGACACCTCATCTTTATCTAGATATTGATGTCTACCACAGTTATTGATAGTTGCTAGCATCACGTCCATTTTCTTATATTCTTTCATTAAATGTTATTTTTGAAGTGACTCAAATATTAAAAATAATGTATGTAAAATTATTAAATTTTAAACTATATCTAAATGCATTTTAAAATAGTCTTGTACATATCGTTTCTATAAAAAATTTATCATACTTTTTTTTTATTTCTTGGAGCCGGCAATGGTAAAACAACGTACAGTTCGATGCGTTTTTAGCTCAATCATAATATAGATAGCAGGATTCAGCAATGAAGAGTGCGAGCGGGTATTTAAACCTTTCTTCCCTGACAGGCGCCCCCATGTGTCCCTTTGCCCCGCGCGACAACAATTTAAGACTCTTTAAGACTTTTCAAAATAAACTATGAAAGACAAGAGTATCTGCGTGTCATTCTTCATTTTTTGACTAATTTAAATTTAATTTCATGTTTTAATCCCAAATACAAAATATAAGTTGACAGATTTTGAACATTTTCCAGGATAACTGGCCTTAAAATAAGTGCTGAAAAAAATCCATCTTTTCAACAAAATATCTTTTCAAATTGTTTCCAGTGCTAAACGTGTATAATATTTTCAAGCATGTTTCCATATTGAAAATACGAGATATGTATGTATTTATGTATATACATATATTTCATGTATGTAAAGAAAAAAATCATACAGAAAACCAGGAATATTTTAAAATTATGAGAAATGGAAGCCAAATCATAATGCCTAAATTTAAAACTACCCAAATGCAGAACCACTATATTCATAAATCGTTTAAATTTAAAGCTTTTTTCATAATACATAAATATTATTTATTATCTAATTATATTCTGGGGTTTAGTTATACCCCGTTCTGGAACGAGAGTGTTAAATATCCCGAGGAGTCCTTAGTTTGGTGTGCTTTCTCTGGCACTCCTCCATTCTCCTGATTTTTACTACGGTGAAAATAGAGCATTAGTATAAAATGTTGGACATCTTGGTCTATGGATTAATCAAATAATCCTTTTGGGCTATTCTTAATTTTGAATGTGACAATAAAATTGAGTCGCTCCATGTACAGTTTGAGTTTGAGAGATCTCAGAAGGCGACCTTCGTGGTCCAGCGTGCTTTCTGAATTCGATTTCTGTGTATTTGTGATTTTACAGTATATTTATTTATTAATTTTTTGCACACATACTTAATTGGCAGTTGGTAATTTCTTCCTAACGACTACAGAATTCAGTGAAGCAGTTGAAATAGGTTTCCTGAACACAATATTATTATAATAATTAAAAATTACCATAACAAAGCTCCATGATAACAAAGTACATACATAGTTAACGACGAGTAAGAGATTGAAGAGAACAAGAGAGGATAAAACGATATTGGAAAAGGTAAAACTGCTTTAATGTGATATTGTAACTATAATAATCACCTTGTCCTAAATGACTATCATTCTGATCTGTCGATAGTCTTTAAATTAAAAAATTAAAAGTAAAATAAAAAATTAAATCTGTGCATAGACCAAAATTAAGATGGAGCGACAACGTCATCAAAGACATATCTGCCATGGAGCTTCTGAACTGGAGAGAGCTAGTACAAAACCGATATGAGTGGAGAAAGGCCAAGACCCATCAGGGGTTGTAGAGTCAAAAGTGATGATGCTGTGCATAGCTGATTCCATAGTCTAGCCGACTGCATTTGAAATGAGAAGCTGAAGATTTCAGTATTATAAGTGGGAATGAATAGTGAAGTTCTGTCAGCTAAACGGAGTGGAAAGCCATGATTAGCTACTATTTGTATTAATTAAAATTAAAAATTAAATTAGAATTTTAATTTATTAATTAATTAATAGAATTAATTAATTAGAAATAAGCTAGAAAGTAGAATTCGGATTTCAGGTCCTGAGGTATTGTATCAAGTTTGGATGTTTTGTGGTGTGTTTCGCTACGTAAAATGGGAAAAATGAAAACGAAGTGACCGCGTCGAAGACCAGGTCCAGGAGAGAGACACTTATGGTATAGAAAGTACAAAATAAGTTTCGGAGATTTCTATATGAGAAAGTACGGGCATTATCCTTGGCTTTCAACCGAATTTCTTCAGGGTATGCATGGCTACAATAGTTTAAGAGTCTAAAAGGAATGAATATTTGATTACACATTTGTATCGATTGTTTCGCGATAGATCGATAAGTCTGAAATTATGCGGAGCATTTTCTTGCGTGTTCCTGATTAACTGATAATTACCTAAGTCAGCACAGGTTGTTTCACATTCCAATATACAAGAATAACCTGCCGATGGTTATGCCTATGGAAGAGCTATCGCTATGCTGAACACCAATACTTTGGATATGGATCTGTTCTACATCTCTGAAGGGGTTTTCCGAAGCAGGATTCTCCTACATCTTGATAAGAATTCTGTCTGCAACGTCCTGTACCATCCGTAACTTATTTAAAAAAGTATTTAATTTTTTTCTTTTTTTATATAAATAAATAGGTACTTATTGTTTAGAACCCCGCGAACAACATAGACGAAATGTCCCTCTTCCCCTTACTCCACCTTCTCCTCACGATACATTTTCTATACAAATCTACACCGTTTGACACATCTTGAAAAGGTACGTCATTTTTGGCGGGTTTACTGCTAGTTAAATATAGTAAAATTTACGAATTAAATGTAAATTTGTAACGTATATGTTATTTATAAAATAAATTAAAATTCAAATAGAGGGAAGCGGATGAAGAACCGTGAAATATGTTTCGAGGGGCATGGCTAAATTGATCTCATTGATGGCGCATTTCGGGCGCGTCCGCCAGCCGTGGCTGTCCGTCCGACAGTTGGAGAGCCGGCGCCGCGAACCGTTACAGTGTGTGGGTACCCGGGTACCTGTACCTGGCAGCTGGTACTGCTGCTGCCCAACGGGAAAGTGGCACGGCCGGGCGTGCGCGCAAGGATCACACCGTGGTCGGAAACGATCTGCGCAATTCTTTCATATTTTTAACAACTTTTTCTTCTACTTCGGCAGCCTCTTGGGACTCTGAAATTCATAACTATTCGTTGTCATCGATGTCCAAACTTATGGGAGTAACTCTTGCAGGACTGTATTAACATTATCCGACTATTTAATTTTGTCAATTGTTTATAACATAACTTTACGAACCAACATTTGGACAAATTTTTACAACATAACGTAACAAAACGTAACACAACATTCACATATTTTATCGATGCTGGCTTACTTTTATTTATTTGAAATCAAAATTTTTCTTTTATTTATTATATTTCATAAGGGTAATTACAAAATTATCTTAAAAGAATTTTCATCCGTGCTTTGGAGGAATTCATATTTTTTAGGATATTAATTATACTAGTCTATCAAGTTGTGCATAATAATTACGATAAACTATACTCTAAAAATAGTTTTCTCTCGTGTCTTGGAGGAAAATTTACATTTTTTATGATATAAAATATGCAAGTTTATCAAATTGTGCATTAAAACAACATGCATAATTATAATCAATCTGTTTATAAACATTGCAAGCCAGTATGAATCACAAGTTACTTTGTTTCGCAATAATAGAAATGTAATGTTACTTGATAATTACTTTGATTTTTTTATATTTATGTAAAGAAATTAATGTTTGTAGCTTAATTTGACAATCCAATTTATTTTAAATAAATGTTAATGACCTTCTAATTAAAACTAAATTGTATAGGCAAGATGATGCTGCTTATTAATAATAGTTCCTTAGAATTATGGGTGGAGCAAAGTACACTGTTTTTTTATTGTACAAATTACAAAATAATAATAATTTTAAAAAAAAGAAACATGAAAATCATAATTATTAGCGAATCTAGTCCCATGTCATGGTCCTAGCGAATGCTAAATAATTTTACATTTATGAAAAATTACAGAAAGAACAAATGCAATTTATTTAAGAAATTAAGGAGTCCTTGAACAAAAATCATGAAAAGAATTATACCAGATTGATAAATAATCTGAATATGTAATTAATATCAATGTACCATCATTATTTAGTCTCGATCCTTGGTTCGATTGGTCACTCGAAATTAATTCAAAATGTCGGAAATATCTCAAAAAGTTGAGATTGTACTTGTGTCCGATTCAAAAATATCGTAAACTGAAACATGATTGAATTGCCTAATCATAACATTTATGAGCGTATTTAACATTTTTATACCTAGGTTTATACCTAGGTTAATTTCAATTATCTTTCTAACAATTCTAAATACTCCTAATATAACTAATAAATAGATTTTTAATTTCTTGATCAGATTATAAATGAGAGTGCTCTGACGATAGTTATCTGACGAAAAACATTACGGGCTCAGCTTAGAGGGGAGGGAACTTGAGATGACAACTTAGAAATGCTGGTGTTGATTGAAAAGATGGATAACCAAAGAGGAAACCTTTTCCAACTCGACGGACCAACCAGATGAAAGACTGCTAGCTGTCCTGCTGCAACTACCGACATTCAAACAGATCACCACCCGAGAAGATGTAAGTAACTAAAAGTGCATTTTTTGTACGCTTTTACATACGGGAATACTTAGGCCCAGTTGCGCCATCAGAAGTAAATTTTACTCGAGTAACTTTTTTACCATCCGCCGAGAGTAAACTCTATTTCGGGTTGCTGAAACGTCTTTTTTACCACTGTTAAACCAATAGTACCTAAGGATAATAGGGTACCAGGCGGAATAAACCTCAAATACCGCACATTTCTATGGAATTTCATTTATTTCAGTTTTTTACCACTGGCAATACGTACTTTTGCGCTTCAAAACCAGTTCAAACAAACGTAAAACCATCGCTAAAATAACGCGAAATTAAAAGATTCATTGTAATGTTTACAAATTTCAATACGACAATGACAGCGACAAAATTCAAGTGACAAGTACCTATATGGACAAATGTCTCATTTTCAAATCAGCTGTGAGAAAACGGCCATTATTTTTACCAACGATTTTACCATTACCCACCGATATTGGAGAGTAAAAAAATGTTACTCTTATATGTACATCGGCGAGTAAAATATATTTTGCCATAGATGGAACAACCCGTTTTAGTAAAAAAAGTTACTCGGGTAACTTTTTTACCTTTACTACAGGTGGAGCAACCGGACCTTAGGGTGCGATCACACTGTAGGCTCGTGACGTAAGGCGACCTTGTTGGAGGCGCATTCCCCCGCGGTGCGTACCCACCTCATATCTGGGTCACGTGGCCGCATCATTTTCATCGACAACTTCATAATCGATGGCTCCAATGATATCGCCCTCTGAAATCTGTACTTCCGATGGAACTGTATTAAATCTGGTTATCCATTGAACAAAAAATATCTCTAGACTATAGGTACTTCAGTTTTATGGCACAAGCGCAGAACATGGGGTCCAGGGCTGATCTTTTCGAGATCAAATAAAATAGACTTAAATGATAGGCAAGTATTAAAAAAGTTAATACACTTTAAAGTTACGAAAAATTCACCACATATTCTGAAATTTGGACCACTTTATATAAAGCGTAAACCAAAAACAATAAAATAATGTTATGAAATAATAAATTCTTACGTTTTGCATAAGACAAGTTTTAATAAAAATCAAAATAGAAAAAAATAATAAAAGAAAAAATCCCAAAACTCATCATCATCCGAATCATCAAATTTTATTTGATGATTCGGATGAACCTAACCTAACCTAACCTAACCTAACCTAACCTAACCTAACCTAACCTAACCTAACCTAACCTAACCTAACCTAACCTAACCTAACCTAACCTAACCTAACCTACCCTAACCTAACCTAACCTAACCTAACCTACCCTAACCTAACCTAACCTAACCTAACCTAACCTAACCTAACCTAACCTAACCTAACCTAACCTAACCTAACCTAACCTAACCTAACCTAACCTAACCTAACCTAACCTAACCTAACTAACCTAACCTAACCTAACCTAACCTAACCTAACCTAACCTAACCT